>PVJH01017710.1:0-47115 GCA_004026705.1 Nesogale talazaci | reverse complement strand
CAAGGTCAGGGGCTGAGTCCCAGTGGCGTAGTGGTTCAGTGTGGGACTGCGGCCCACTAGCTTGGCGGTTCAAATCCAGCAGCAGCTCTCCAGAAGCAAGGCTGGGCCTCCCACTCCCACCAGAGGGCAGTGATGCCCCCTCCAAAAAAAAAGCACAAGGTCATTTCAAATTGGTGATTGTGCCTGTTGACCATGGTGAAACAGACGAAAGAAAAAGGAAGCAGTAAATGCACGCAGAGTGACAAAGAAGGAGGCTGGATATGTCTAGAGAATTTCCAGAAGCAGACACGTGAGACTAAAGGATTCGACCTGGGAAGAGGCAAACTTCTCTCTATCCTAGATCCCTTTGTATGGCTTTTTAAAAAATCCCCCGCTCCTCGCCATCGACTCAATGCCGACTCAGTGAGCCCCTGGGGGTTTTGGAGACTGAAATTATTTATGGGAGTAGAAAGCCCAGTCTTTCTCTCACAAATCTGCTGTTGGTTTCAAGTTGCCAAACATGAGGCTCGAATAACCACTACAACACCAGGACTTCATATAGAAGATTTTTTTAATTAGCTAAAAATTAATTTGCAAAATTATAATACTAATCAAATAGCACCCTTAGTCATGGAAAACAATTGGATTCAAGATTTAAATGGCTAAGTACCTGCCAAGGCTTGACACATCTTTCCCACAACACTGCTTGTTTATCTATATGATCAGAGTTAACGTGTGTGGGATTAACATTGTGAGAAAACACATTTGGTGGGAGTGGAGTTGCCCGACGGGTGGAGGGAGGGTGGGGTGGAGAGAGGAAGCCAGCTATGGGGATCTGCAGACTGTCTCCTATCTGGAGGACGGACGGACGGACGGACGGAGGAGTGGGCAGGGGGAGATGTCGGGCAATGTAAGATATGACAAAACAATAATGATTGCAGAGTAATGAGGACTGGGGGGAGGGGGGAAAGGTTGGAGGGGGAAGGAAGGGGGGCTCATGTCAAGGGCCCAAGGAAAGGCAGATGTTGGGAGAATGTTGGTAAGGGCAGGCAAGTGGGGGTGCTTGGCACAGTATATGTAACTATGTATTGAACTAGGTATGATGAAAAGTGATGTATGAGCCCCCAATGAAATGATTAAATAAGTAAACAATTTTTAAAACCACATTTGCTATTGTTTTTATTGTGCCAAGGATTCCAGCGATTGTGTTGCTGCCATCTGTCATTGGGGTTTGGATGAGTGGTCTGCGTGGTATTTCAGAGGCTCAGCCACCAGAGACAGCACGGGTGAACTGGGTCTAGGTTTTGTATTGAGAGCTCTTGCCCATCAGCTTTTTCATAGGGACATGGTTCGGTTTAAACATTTCATTGTGTCCCTAGTGAGCTCACAAACAGAACAGAAGTGTGTTAGACAGGGTTCTCTAGAGAAACAAAACCAGGACACAAGTAATTTTCTTTATATATTTAATAGATAAAAGGATATATAAGATAAGAAATAAACAGTTAACTAATCTATAAAGCAGTACAAATGACTTGGTGCAACTCACTTGTGTGAAACAGCTAGTACACTGGCAGTCCTTCGAATCTAGAGGGCCGCCACGTAGTCCTCTATAAAGCAATGTAGGCTATCTGGTCACAGGCTGCAAACAGCAAAGCAGGTCACCAACAGTCAGCCAGATGACAGAGTCTAACAGTCCCCAAGAGATGTATATTCCTGAGCCCGGGTAGCGTAGTGGTTGACTGCAGGACTGTGGCCCATTGGCTTGGCGGTTCATATCCAGCAGCAGCTCTCCAGGAGCAAGGCTGGGTAGCTCCCATGACCACTAGAGGGCAGTGAAGCCCCCCTCCAAATAAAAAGAGATGTATATTCCAGGAGCATGGTAAAGTAGGGCTTGAAAGAACCTCAACTCTACACAGAGTTGAGCAACACAGTCCACCGATTAGATGTCCCACGGGTCATGTCGCTTGGAGATTGAGACTCAGGATGAACAAGGCAGTTAGCTGGTCCGAAAATCCAAGAGCAAGAGGGCAAAGGCAGGGCTCGCCAAGTCATTTCTATCTCCACCCTTCAATTGATCTTGTGTGCTCATTGGCCATGTTGTCACAACAGACACACCTATGGTCTTTGGCTATGTTGGCACAATAAGCTTACATATCACAATAGACAGCCCTCACTTCCCTAGTTTTTTCTTTGACCAAGTGTCTGCAAGCACAGTGCTCCACAGCATGTCTGTGAGGTTCCTTTCACAAGGACTCTGACTGGAATAAGAAAGGGTACTGGAGGGCTATAGCTGACACTTCTCTAGGGAGCTGGAGGGGAAGCCAGCCTGAAGGGTTAGCTCAGAATTGAGAGCAGAGCTCAAGGAGTGGGAGAATGGGAAGAGGAGGGGAAGGGGGACCAGCACCAAAGCCAAGAGTTCCACCTCTGTCTACACTCAGTGTCCTCAATTTAAAGCAGTCTAAGTAGACATTGATTTTAATGATTAATTAGAAGACGTCTTCCACTTCAGTAACTCATGAATTCATGTCACATTCTCCTTTCTCCCTGGCCTTACCCAAGTTCAATTCCACTGCTTATTGTTCATTGTCGGCTTTCAAGGCTTCCTCTTTTCCAACTCACTCCCTCCTTCAACCCATGTGCAATCTTCCTCCCAGAGCAGTTTCTATATTTTAACTCCCGTGCTACGGTTTTTCTTAAACTCATCAGTGTCTTATTCATAGACTTCAAGGGATCGTTCTAACTTCCTAATATTCATTCTGAAGATATTTTGTGTCTGCTCCCAGCCAAGAGTTTGACTTCATTTCTTTTATTCCTTGTTGCCTTGCTCATACCCAACCTTCACATAGTTGCTGGAAATGCAACTTCCTCATGTGCATACTGTATCATACACCTGGAAACACTCACCATCATCATCTACCTCAATCAGGGCTCATCTTTCATAAACTCATTGCACAGAATCAGTGCTGATTCGGGGTGACCTAAGAATGGGTAGAACTGCCCCTTTGAGTTTCTGAGACGGGAAGTCTTTAGAGGAGTAGAAAGTCTCATCTTTCTCCCAACAAGTGACTAGCGGTTTCACAGTAGCCATCCCAATGCTTAACCACTACGCCAGCAGGGCTCCTTCCTCCTTCATAACTCACCCGAAACAGCATTTTTGAAAAGCCTGTCCCTTATAATCCTGTACTTTGTAGTACTTGATACCTTTAGTGCTGTGCCTTTTATCTCTGTGTGCTGGAATGGTGTTTGTTTATTGGCTTCTCCCACTAAACTCTAAACTTCTTGAGATAAGAGATGGAGATATTCACACCACATACATATCCACCTATTGTCAGTACTTGCTACGCAATATCTAACTGGTTGTGACCATTCATAAACATCTACTTCAAGATAAGAGAAGAATATGGAAGGAGAAAAATGGGGGGAAAAGATGGGGAAAAAGGAAAGGAGTGGGTGTTTGCTGTTTGAAAGGAGGAAGTTGGAATCATCCATTAAAATAATAATAATTGAGCTTGCACTTAACCATGAGTTGTTATGACATGACCCTACTCAATACTTGCCCTCGTGAAGAGACCACTGAAGACATAGTGATCATGTGTTGGCTTGTGATCCACACGGTCAGTGGGTTGACACATGAGCAAGGCTAGACAGTTCTCATGCAACTCCTGGGGAGAAAGAATGAGTCTTTTATTCCCATAAGCAGTCATAGTCTCAAAAATGCACAGGCAAATGCGATGTGTCAGCATTGACTCTATAGGAATTAGTTGGGTTTGCTTTTTAAGAGCAAAGTGTGGTGAAGTAATCAGATGGTATACAGCTATCCAAAAGAAAAGTCTCAATAAAAAAGTCTCTGTGTTCTTAAGGCTTGTCATAAAACACGCAGTCATCTAAGTGAGGTGTCAGCTAAGTCCATATGGAAGAAGTACACCTTCCCAGGTGATCCAAGGATTTTAAATAATAAAATCCAACACTGCAGGTATTGGAGCTTAAATTCCGAGCACCTGGTTTGCAGAAGGCAAATAGTGAAAGGCCAAAATCAATTTGCAGGATCCACAAGTAGATTAAGCCTTTGGTGAATGCCCTCTGACCTTTGACCAGGGAGGTGAATAGCCTTGTTATCAGACAGAGTGCATTGGAAAATGGATTAATGTAGAGGTAGTTATATTAAAAACATCACACTTTATTATTTGTCCTCCTTTTTGACCCATTTTAAATTTATTCTAGCTTTTATTATATTCTATTGTATTAAAGTTTTTCTCTGCCCTATTTTGTTCCTATTGTTGAGTTCTGTGTTTTTTGTTTTGTATGTTCTTCTTTATACGAAATCCAGGATGGGTAAATCTATAGAGACAGTAACTGACTGACAGTTTCTTAGGGTTATGACCAAACTCACTGCCATTCAGTTGATGTTGGTTCATAGCTTTGGTAGCAAAACAATTATTTTTGGCACCATTACCTGAAAAGTCAGCAGTTCAAAGCCACCAGCCACTTCAAGGAAAAAAACAGAGCTTTGGGGTCTTCTAAAGCAATACAGTCTCAGAAACTGACAGAGGCAACTCTTCCCTGTTCTATGGGACCACTCTGAGTTGGCATCAGTTCAGGCAGTGAGTTTGCCTTGTGATGGCAGGGTAGGGAAAAGGAGAACTAAGGATAATAAATGTAGAATGAAGAAAGTGTTCTGAAATTGATTGTAGCAATCACTGCACAACTATTTTTAAAATCACTAAACCACTAAATTGTATAATACACAAATTCTATTAAAACCATTAAAGATGTTTAAAGTCATAGATCATTGTCCAAAAGCCCAAATAGACAATTGTTCTGTCCACATTCAGAGTCTGAGTTTTAAAATATCCTTTGCCAGGAAAAACAGAACAGTAAAAGTAAAAGAGGATTGCCCATTTTTAAAGGCTTTGACTCCTGCCTGGGGTCACCTCATGCCTTTGGATATGTATGAAGCAGCCTGCCTCGCTCGGTAATCATGGGTCCTGGAGAGGAAGCAAATGGTTGTTGATACTGGTAATGTTCATGCTTTCCAATTGTGGCAGCATATGGTAGTAGTAATGGCTTTACATAAAGTATTCCTGGACAATATTAATGACCAACTAGGTTAACGACCTAAGACGAAGCCTCGGGCCATCAACACGCTTTCCCTGTCATTAATCCCTGGTAAATGACCTCAGCCTTGTTCATTATGGATCAATTATGTTCCTGCTCCTCACGAGAAAGAAAAAGGGCAGTTCGGTCCTTAACACCAAGCTATGCCCCCTCTTCCACTTTGATGCATGGGCAATAAAGACACAAAACAAGTTAATAGTCCAACTACCAAGCGTGTAAAAAGGAAGCAACACCATTACTTTATCAGCTCCCAACCATCTATGTGAACTACATCAAAGGCCCCAGGAGGTCACAGAGCAGGCTAATCGGGCCATGCTTCATGAGTCCCATAAGCTCTGACTGTTATGAGGTGGCCCGACCATAAAAGAACTAAATTCAAGTGATTAAATTTGGGATGGAAATCTGAAAACACAAGGGAAATTCTTTATTAGTAGCTAGCTCTTTGTGTGTGTGTGTGTGTGTGTGTGTGTGTGTGTGTAGGGGCTTCAAAACTTTTATGGAAAAAAAACTATTATATAAGTCCACTTGGTAAGCATCAGAGTGGAAGCGTGCTCCATGGGGTTTTCGCTGGCTGTTTTTTCAAAAGTAGGTCACCAGGCTTTTCTTCTGGGGCACTTGCAGGCAGATTTGAATCTCTACCCTTCTGATTAGAAGCCGAGTGCATTATCTCTTTGCAGTATATCTGTTCACACACACACACACACACACACAGCCTTCTTCATCTATCAAACCATCAGTCAATGTGATTTATTGAATGTGTTCTTGCGCATCCATCGACAGCATAGGTAGAAACCTTGCAACACACAAAAAGGAAAGGATTCTCATAAGGTGCAATCAAGTTACAGAGAACGAACCCACACTGTCGTTAAACACCTCCCAAGATAATTCAGCATTCCTTTCATTGAGAGGTGTGATTTATTCACTCTTCCCGGGAATCTAAACTCAGTAACTTATTTGTAACGGCCTCCCAATATCCATCAGAAGTTAGTCTTATTGACAACTGAGACTCTCTGTGAACAGTTTCCACAGCTTCTGCACAGCTAGCCCTTGCTTGTGGAGCCCAGAGTTATCATGTATGAGGCCCAACTACCTTGTAGCTGTCATGCTGTGAGGAAACCCAAGCCGTGTGAAGTTCTAAGATCAACAGAACCAGTTGTGGCTCAGCTCACAGCAGCATGAATGGGCAGACATTCAGGTAAACACTTAAAGTCACCTCCAGCTACCAAACCTTCCCAGATATGACTCTGAACACTGAAAAAAAAAACTTGAACACACAAAAACAAGAAGCAAGCTATTCCTACTAGATTGCTATTAACTTCTATTTAATTGCTCCAACTCATGACATGCTTGTCTACAGAAAAAGAGAATGTTTTCTGGTCCCTCCCCATTTCATGAACATTAGTATGTCTGGGATCATCTTCCGGCATGCTATCAAGTCATCCTCTGTTGGGAGCCATGGAACTTTTGGTTTTGATTGCCAAGCCTATCTCCCTAGTCTGTCTGAATCTGAAAGCTCCTCTGTCTCCCACAGGGGACAGTGCTGATTCTTGAAATACCAGCGGCACAGCCTCCAGCATTGTAGTTACCTGAAAACCACCGCTATGACAGATGGGTGGTTCATTCTTTCTACACCCCATTAGAATATATGACCCATCGGTGAGTTTAGTAAAATGGTTGTTTTGAGTCACAACATTTGATGCAATCTATTATAGAGAAATACACACACAATAGCTATAGCAACTTTGTGAAATTAATAATATATTTATGTATATGCTACCAGTTTAGTAGGTCCTCTTGAAAGCTGAGAGTGCAGCCATCTAATGGAAGCATACTTAATTTACAGAGAGCAAAAATCTTGTAAGGTTATACATTATGAGGAACATTACTGCCAAAGTCAGGGGAACATTGATCCAGAACAAATAATTGCTTTGCCACAAGCGCTAAGACAAACTTACTTTAACTAGGACCCTGAGAACTCTGGATTCTCAGCTTCCTCTTCTTTCTGTTGTCTCTCACCAGATCTCGGCCCCTCCAAACTTTACCACTGAGCTATGGACATTGCTCTGCCTCTCCTCCTGGCCCCGAGTCATCTTTGCAGGGAAATATCTTCAACTTGCTGGTCCAGAACAAATGACATGTCCTCCTTTAAATTGCCAATTTCACATCCCTCCCCTCTCCTAGCAGTCACTGCCTCTTTGCATCCCACTTGCATTCATGTTGATTCCAAACTGCCCTCTCCCTCCACTCTGCCAGCACACTCTGTGTATCACCTCGCTGGCACACTTCCTGGTCCCCATCTAAGAACACAGATGTGCAGAAGTGCCTGTGGGCATGCCTCAGGTCATTTGGTCCTAACCTCCTTCGCCAGCTTTCCTCTTCCTTCTCCACAGCTCAAATATTTGCCTGCCTGCCTGCCTTCCTTCCTTCCTTCAGTACAATGGCCTTTCTACCAGTCCCTCCCTCCATACCGCCACCTCGGAGCTTCTTTCATCTTCATTCGCCCATAACTGTCCATAATCACCTCCTTTGGAATTCCTCTGATCACGCTGTTCCTTCTGCTTTGGATAGACTTATTTTTCCTCCCCTCTCAAAATTATGCACACTCTTTAAAATGACTTCATGCCACTTAACTGTCTTAACTCTGGATTTTCAACCTTCCATCCTACTCCTATGTCTTGATTCCCATTGACTGTAACATGGCCTTTAAGCTGGGACCATTTTCTAAGCTTTCTGTTTTCATATTTCTCTAGCAAGCTCTGGATCAAGGACTTTATAATACACTTACTAAAAATCCTTTCCAGGAACCAGTCCAGTACTAAAATGAACTAAACACTTGATAAATACGTCAAGTCCCTAAATATATATTGAGTATAATAATGAGGCACTGTGGATGCTGGGTGCCCTCGAGTGGATTCTGACCCATAGTGATCCTGTGCACAACGGAACGAAAGAAGCTTAGTAGTTGGTAGTACTTTCACTATTGTTCTCTAGTCTGATAAACAACTTCCTGCCCTTCGGCCCTCTGAATGGTTGGGATGCCCCACTCATGAGTTTTAGTCCATTGATTTTGTCTCTCCTCATTCACCCTTTAGATGAAATTCCAATTCCTTGGAGAATTTTTGGATCACCTTTTGTGTTAGTATGGGTAGATTAGAGAAACAAATCCACAGAAACTCATATGTGTAGAAGAGGGAATTTTATATACAGGGCAATTGTACATTAAGAAAACATCCCAACCCAGTCCAATCCAAGTCCATAAGTCCAGTATTTGCCCATTTGCCCAATACGAATCTATAAAGTCCTTTTCAGACTCATGAAACACATGCAGTGAGGACGAAAGCTGAGTAACCACAGGCCAGTGGGTAGAAAGTCTTTGGATTCAGTGGTGGTGTGAGCATTTGAACACTGGTTGGGGTCTCCACGTAGCTTCTCCAGTTCCCAGGTCAGGGGACCTATCAGGATACTACCAAGTGTCTTGTCAGCAAGAGTCTTGTCAGCAGAGTGTCTCTCAGGAAGGGAGCATTGTCAATAGAGAGTCTCCAAGGGAGTGAGCTCAGAGAGGGTCTGTATCCCACCTCCACGGAGGAAATCCAGAAATTCCCAGAATTCTCAGAAGGCCATGCCCACAGAGAGGCCTCATTGGCTAGGACATAATTGACAGACTAGAGTCCGCCCCTTCACTTTTAATCCTCTCAAGTCCCAAACTGACACCACATTATATAACTACCACACCAATCACTCTCTCCACATGATTATTTTTTAATTTCCAGTACAGCATTTTGGCATTCCTGACATGTCTTCTGTCTATTTTCATGTGTTTCTTTCTTTCCCTCTCTCAAGAAGACACTGACAGCAGAAGCTCTGTCTACCTAGTTCAGCATGTATCCTTCATGCTAAAGCATTGTCTGTAAGACAGAGGGTGCTCAGTAAACAAACATCTGTTGAATGAGTGGATGAGAGATCATCTATGCTTATTATGTGCTCACAATCTATTAAGGAAACACATCTAAAGTCAACTGTTTTATAGAGGTTACATGAAGCGAAATGAGAGATGCAGATACACATATGTGTTATGAGTTAGTTTCTGTCAAATCAGCTGTCTCATGGTGATGGAGAACAGAATGCAATGCGACCCGGCCCTGCATGGTCATCACGACTATTTGTATATCACGTCATTGGGATAGTCATGGTGTGTTTAGACTACCTTCCAATGGAGGGGCTCATCTTCCATCACTGTGGCAAATAGTACTTTGTGGTGACCCAGAGGGTTTTCACTGACTTATTTTTGAGAGTGGATCTCTGAGTTCATTTCCTTGTCTTATTCTAGAAGTTCCCCTGAAACCTGTGGATGATGATAGACTTTATGGTATTTAATACAGTAGTGGCAGAGGTTTTACACATACACACACACATATACACACATATATACACACACACCACCAGGGCTTGGTAAAAATTCTAGAACACCTGTCCTTAGCTTATGCAACAGAATTTTGCAAATATTTAAGTTTGGGGTTTCATATTTTACAGTTCATTTTTAAGTCCACCTGTTTGCTCTTGTATTTTACCATAAAATCTTGCTTGGAAATCTCATCAACCAGATATCCACATGCATCATTTTCAAGTTCAACCTTCTGCAAACATTTGCATATAATTCAGACAAGTGCTTTGCTACAGCATATAAAAACATGCTCGTCTTCTATTGTCCAGTTACATGCTCATCATTCATTTCTAAACCCTCACCAGAGCCCACTGATATCATGTGGTATAGTGTACATGGTTCCAGAAGCACTGATACAATGTGACGTAGCGTGCATGGTTCTAGAAGCACTGATAGGATGTGATGTAGTGTGCACAGTTCTAGAAGCATTCTGCTGCTGTGCTGTATGGGTTCTATAGGGCAAGAGGCTCCCCCTCGACAATCCTCTTCAGTGTCTCTCACACCTGCATCAGACTCTCCTTTGGCATCCATAATTCTCCCATCGATCTCTTAAAGGCCATCTATGCTTTTATCTACCAGGCACCTTAAAACCTTAACAGCTTCTACCCATTACCCCATTCCAAAAACATGTTCCTGTTTTAGATATCTGTTAGAGCAGCACTCTATACACCAGATACCAATTTTTGTCTTCGCTCTCTTTAATGCTGCTATAGCAGAAATACTACAAGTGGGATGGTTTTAACAGACAGACATGTACTCTCTGTCTAGGCGACTGCAAGTCCAAATTCAAGCACTGGCTCTAAGGGGAAGGCTCACCATCTGTCAGCCCTGGGAATGATCCTCGGCTCTGTGCAACATCCATGGGTCTCGTGTACCTTGGAGATCTCCTTGGGCCTGGACATCAATCTTGCCCTCAGCTGCGAGGCCATCGGAGCAGGGACCCTGCGTTCAATGGGTGTCTTCAACCCTGCCTCTTCTTTCTTGGTGGTCTTGAGGCCCTTCTCTCTCTCTGCTTGTTTCTCTCTCCTTCCAGCCCTTGTCAGATAAAAGGTGATGGAACCACACCCCAGGGAAACGCCTCTCAGATCAGATTAAGCCTGTGACCCGATTAAGGGGCCTGTGTCCACCCCCTGTCCATTTGCAACCAGTGGGCTGATCATCGCTGGGGACTGTTACATTCTCTCATAACTCTCCAGCGACATCATTATAGTGCTGCCAGGCCCCTGAGAAGCACAGCCCAGCCAAGGTGACACATAGTGGGGGCAGGCGGTGGGGGGGCGGGGAGGGGGGGAGAGACACACAATCCAGGCCATGAGAAGATACCTGTGAGACCGGAGAGAGGATAAATCTGATAGGGCTGCAGCTGACAGGAGCTTAGAGACCAGGTCTGAAGCAAAACCATGATCTGAGAGTCATTAGCATATGGATGATAGTTAAAACCAAAGACGCGCTGGGTATTGCTTGGGGAGATTGAATTGGATCTGTGGCTCAGGAAATTGCTTCTCCAAGTCTAGACTGTGAGACGGAGATTTTAATATACAAGGTTGTTCATCCCGAGGCAATAAGAGCTTTAGGCCAATGTCCCCTTGACGCTGGGAATCAGTCACTTACTCCATATGTACCAAATGGTCTTCGTCCAGCATGTTTCCAGGACCTTAGATTACAGCCAGGTTAACTACCATATGTTTGATTAAACTTCATAGGCTGGCATGGAATTCAACGGGAAACTGCTACCTGTACCAGAGGCATATGCTCAGCACACCACTATTAAGCTGTGCAAAACAGCCATCAGTTAATTTTGAGCAGCAATGTACTAATAGCCACCCAGGCGTGTGCGGCAGGCCTGGATGGCAGGCGTTTTATATTTGCCAGGGAGAGCATATTGCGGTCCATATTTTAGTCATTTCCCTTCAGAGGGTAAGAAAATTTTGTTAGTGATTCATGTCAGGAATGCAAATTTAAATGTTCTCATGACTGGAATTACTCAAATGACACTGGGACCAGCTGTTTTTGTTTCGTTTCTTTTCTCTAAAATCCTGCATTGGGGGTCCAGAGGTACCAATGAGTCTCCTGAGACTGGGGTGCAGAGAGAGAAGTAAAGAGAGACCTGACAACATTATTTTCTTTTTAGATTGATTCTGACTTGTGCCCTAGACCACAGAGGAGAGTTCTGAATGGTTGGTCATTTCATAGCACATGAAAATAAAAAAGTACCCGTTACTACAACCTGGACATTTACTTTGGACCAGGAACAACATTAAGTATATTACATGTATTATCTCTTTGAATTATCCTCCATCTAATGCAGTAGTTAGTATTATCCCATTTTACAGTGATATTTGCACAACCCAGAGAAAAATAGACAACTGAATTCTTCTGTTGGTGCTTATGTTGTACAATACCAAACCCATGAGTTAAGACCCAGGGGTACTTTATGTCTCTGACTAGTTTTGTAGGACTCCTACCCTGTCAGAGGAACCCTGGTGGCACTATCAGAGAGGCAGTACTTATTGGTTTGGCGGTTCAAACACACCAGACACACCATGGGAGAAAGATGAGGCTGTCCGCTCCTCTAAAGGTTTACAGTCTAAGAAAACCCTGTGGAGGGTTACTATGAATTTGAATCAACTTGATGGCAGTGGATTTTGTTTTATTATTATTATTTGCAAGATGCAACACTATTGTAAAGGGCGTCTGTTGTTTTTACCTTCTGCATCCTTTCTCTCCTTCTAGTAAAACAGCCCTTCTTTTGAACCTGTCTTTCCCAGTCTATGTGATTCAAATGGACTTGCCAGTTGGCCTATGTCTTTCTTCCCCACAGATCTAGACACAGAGGATGCCATTCTTGAACACCATCTCTAGGACAAATCTAACATCCAACAGAGTCAAACAGAGCTTGTAGGTTGGAAAAGATGTCCTAATCATCTCTCTGGATCCACTACCTCCAAGGACAGCTAATTCTAGAGCTGCTGAGGGGAAACCTTGACCAAAGAACAAAGATAATTCCAACGAAGGCATGAGGAGACACAGAGAAACAGCGTTCAGGTGCCATCCCTGAAACTCTCAGATCCATCTTCTGCCAGAGTTATTTCTTTCCCTGTACTTCCCAGTTATCAATCAATAGATTTCTCCTTTTGCTAATGATTATGTGAGTTGAGTCCTTTCCACTTAAAATCAGAGAGACGCAGTTGACATAAAATGAAATAAAAAATATATTCCATTATAAAAAGCACCTCACAGAGGTAGTTCCACAGCCATTGTTTTTAAATTCACCTTTGAAACACCCAAAGCCCCTGCCATCAGGTCAATTTTGACTCAAAGCAATGTATAGGACAGAGCAGAACTGCCCTGGAAGAGTTTCAAAGGGTGTAATTTTTATACAAGCAGACTGCCACCTCTTTTCCCAGCAGAGTGACAACAGGGTTTGAAATTTCAGCCTCTCAGTTATCCGCTGAGCACTTAACCATCTCTCAGCTCACTGCCAGTAAATTGATTTTAGCTCACAGAGACCCAATAGGACATGGTGAAGCTCTGACTTTCCAAGATTCTTTGAAGGAGTACAATGCCTTGTCTTCCTCTCACTGTACCAGCGGGGGTATTTATAGTAAACACTAAACTCCAAAATATCAATATCAAAATTCCAGATATATACCTTGGGAAAGCACACATTCAAAAGTGGACACTTGTAATTTTTTTTTACAAGAATTTTAGCTACAAATTTAGATGTAAAAAAACAACCTATTTCCAAGAGATGTTAGACTTCAGCATGTCAAATCCCTACCCTTGACTCCTCTCATAACCTCTTCTGGTCATGGCCCTACACATGGACAAGGAAGCAATGGACCAGATCCCACTGAGAGCCAGCTCTACCTCCTAGCCACAGGGCAGGCTCCTAGGATTTGAAGATGCCCCATCCACAACCTTGAGCTGGCTCTAAAACTCCCCCATGCTCTTCCAGCTGTATCACTCCTTTATCACTACGCTTTCTCTAGATCCCAGCAGTCAAAGGGCAGCCATAGGTGGGTGGGAGATGTCAATGAGGCAAGAGGTCCCTCATGGTTGAGGATGGAGGCCCTTCATGGTCAAGGTGTGGGAAAAGGAGGGAGATAGGGGTCCCCAGGCTTCCATTTGCATCCTTGCCCAAGAACTCTCTGAATACCAGGGTCATAAACCAAATATGGCTATCGATTGAGTCAATGCCACCTCACAATGAACCTGTAGACCAGGGTAGGACTACCCATGTGGATTTCTGAGACCGTGACGCTGCAGGAGTAGAAAGCCTAGTGTTCCTCCTGGGGACTGACTGGTGGTTTCAAATTGCTGAGCTTTGGGCTGGTACTCCAAGACATAACTACACCACCACTAGGGCTTCATGCTCATTAAAAGTACTCTGCTGTGGGGGGGAAGGCCAGCCCCCCACAACTAATCGAGGGTTTGATAGGTGCAATTGTACGGTTAAGATATCTATATAATAAAGTCATAGAGAGATGGGAGAGAGAGAGATTCAAATAAAGAGTCCTGGCACATTTTATGGTAGCATGCTCACCTCCTGTAAGGCCATGATCTTACCAGCCAGGTACACCCCCAGGGAGGACCAAGGGCAGGAGAGAAGGAGGACCACTGGGTGTGGGAACAGAAGAGAGAGAGGAGACAAGAGAGGAGTTGGGGGAGGAGAGGCAACTTAGAAAGAGCCAAGAGGGCCCTTTATTTCTAACGAAGGCTTATATATCTTTGGGGGGCCTGCAAGCTCCCTAATAACAGGTAAAGACACATGTCACAGGGGTTGTACTACAAATTCTACTGTAATGAGGGAGAGGATTTAGGAGTATACATGCCACAGGAAGGGGAGGTATTGGGGCTCACAGATGACAAGATGGGCAGTTCCTAGATTCATGATGGCCACCTAGTCTTGACTGTCCTTAAGCTGGAGACTAGATTTAGCCAATGCTTTCAGGGGAAGTCACCCATTGTCCTAACAGCAGGGAGTGAGCCCTACCTTTTGTGAATGAGACAATGGTGTCTGGATAGCTGAAGCTCACAGGGAGAATAACTCTTAGCATCTGACCCCCCACCAAGTACTGGCAAACAGCCTCTAATATTTGGCAGAATTTTGGGGGAGTCCGAGCTGGGGAATGGTCTTATAATCCCACACTCTTCCAGGGACACCCCCCACAGACATGATATCTAGCATGGTTCATCCCCCAGTAAAACACAAGAGTACTGATCCAGCTCTTTGAGAATGATGATGGTTTATAAGGGTCATTAGATGCTGATCACTTTCCTCAACTTAATTCAGTTATGCTCATTGACTTGAAGGAGATTGGTACTTAGATGACGAAACTACCTAAACAAACAAAAACTATAACCCAACTCACTTATCATTATTTAAGTTTCTATACATGTTACTGCTACCATCACACTTTCAAATTTCAGGGAGATCATCCCAAATCAACAGAGTCATCATGGGAAAGTCATTTAACTTCTCAGCTACAGATAGATTACTGCTGCTCCCTGACTTGTCGAAAACACATAGTGAGGCAACAGAAACATCGCATTGGTCACTCACTCACTGCCAGTAAATCAGATCTGATCCTGGTGGCCCTCTAGGACAGGTGAGGACTGCCCAAGACTATAAGTCTTTGGAGGAGTGCAAAGCCCTGTCTTTCCCCCAAGGAGTGGCTGGTGGTTTTTGAACTGTGGACCTGATTTGTAACTGTTATTCCACCAAGTCTCCTGACAGAAGCATAAGCTCTTCAAAAAAACACGAAACTTATTTTCATGAGTTCAAGGGCAAGATTCTTCAAGACAGAACACAAATTTTATTCTGTGACATTTTTCAGTTGGGATCTTGGAAAATCCAATTGTATTAGAGATTCTGAACAGAGACTGTCAGATGTCAAATCTAGAGAATTAGGTGACAATCACCAAAGTATTACCTTGGACACAACTGCACTCACCTTTCTGACCAGGTTACTCTTCTCACCTACTGAAAATGTTTCTCAAAGCCAGTCGACTTACCATCCCTAAACACAACTAGACTCTCTCCTAATTCTACCAAACTTCCTCACTAGACGCACTTTCTCTCCGCTCAACCAGCTGTCAGCACCCTCAGTGTCTTAGGTAGGAAACGTTCAAGAACCAGTTCCTCTGACATGAAGTAACTTTTGAACTCAGAGTACCCACAAAGCTCACTTTGGGATTAGTTATGCACTCTTTTGTTATGACAGCTTGTCTGTGATTCACTAACGTTGGCCTATAAACCGCTCCTTCTTATAGAGTCCATGTATCTTGATTCTGCCTCTTCAATTAGATTACAAATTCATTAAAGCCAGTCATGGGTTTGTGTTCTCCTAGTTCAGAGAGATATTCAGTAAATATTTGTTAGTTAATTAAAAACACCCAGATGAGGAAAATGTCGGAGGAAAGAAGAATCCATAATGAAATTAAATGAGAGATATAAATAATTAAACAGCAGGATACCAACTGGAATCTATTCAAAATAGACCAGGGGGGGGGCCTAGTCTCTTCAAAAGAATTCCCAATGTCTGAAATCAAAATTTGTGATAGAAAGAACGTTCAGGGATTCGAGTTTAAAATGTGCTTTCATTGAGAATAATCACCCACTAATTCCTCTGAGTTCTGAATTTGAATTTCTAACATATTTAGTTTTCCTAACGCAAAACACACATGGGAACTATGGAATAGAAACCTATTCCAAGAATATGAAGACTTGGACATGAGGCAAGTCTGTTCTGGAGATAAAAACATCTTCATGCTCTGGTTAAACCAGAATGTCTTGACATGTACTGTGTTGTAGCTTCCCCCCACCCCCCCACCAGTTGACATTGTGAGGAAGCAATGACGGGTCTGCCTACCAACACGTGTGTAAAGTGTAGAGTGGTTCACAGGCAAGGCCCCTTCATGAGAGGGAGCCAAAGTGTTCGAAGGCCCTGACTCTTGAGATGTGGGGTGGTCAACGAGAAAGCACCGGCCTCAGAGTCAGAGGACATGGAATGTGAGACTTTTTCCCAATTTCAGTCACATGACCACTGACAAGTGACCAAGTTCTGCAAGACATGATTTCTTGTCTTCGAAATGGAGTTGGTGAGTGGATTCAAAGAGACAAAAGCATATGATTCAGAAAAGCAGACAAAAATTATGGCAGCTAACATGCATATGCATTACATTGGGTAAGTCTGTCCCATCTTGTCAGTATTGAAAAGCAGGGAAGCACTCTTGAGGACTAAGGAGGGCCTAACTCAAGTCAATCACCTTTTCAATCACCTCATATGCATGTGAAAACTGGACATTGGAAAAGGAACACTGAAGAAGAAGAAGAGTTAATACACTTGAATTGTGGTGTTGGAGAAGAATATTGAAAGCACCATGAACTCACTGCCTAAAGAACAAACAAATCTGTCTATCTTGGATGAAGTATAACCAAATGTTCCTCAGAAACAAGAGTGGGAAGACTTCATCTCATGTACGAGGGGTCTGAACGAACTATAATGGCACTGAATGACAGCATACTCAGCACACTTAAGACTAGCTAACCTAGGAAGGCATACACATGCTAAGCAGCTAGCAGACGTTCAAGGCCATCTTTGTCTAGCTTTCCCCAAAGCCTGAGCTTTCAGAATCTCAGAGTCCCCAAGAGCATCCTATCACCTCTGGAGCCTCTTGGATCCACATCCTTATTTTGTCATTTAATAAATATTCAGTGAATTCCAGGTTCTAGCATGTCTCATTTGTTGCAGCTTTCCAAACGCTCAAGTGCATCGATAAACTACAGAGCCAACAGGGCCCTGTGCTACAAGTAGTCACATCAAGCTGAAAGCTCCCAACAGTATGCTGAGTGCTGTTGCCTCTTTCCTTGTCTCCTGGGGTTTCTGAAAAGCTGGGGAGGCTGGCTTTTCAAAGACATAGGGGGTCATTTTCACCACTACTGTTTGGTGTCCTCTCTTGTCCATCTCCTTTGTTATTTAAGAGGCTCCATCTTGCACAAAGTATTCCCTGCTCTAAGCCAAGGGGCTGTCCATTGGAAGCCACCCAACAGCGCCTCAGAGGAGTGGCCCAGGGTGTGCCTTGGGAATGGCCGGAAGCAGTTCTACTGTGCGAGCACGAGTAGGCAATGGGTTGGAACCAACTATTAAGAACTAGACACAAAAACAAAAACAAAAACAAAAAAGAACTAGCTATCTTACGAGCATGTGCCAAGCCCCTCTGTTCATTTTCCATCCATCTATTAGATGTTCAGTTCTCTTAGCTCATGGAAGGTCAGCTCACAATCTCAGACAACAACTACCATCAACTTGAAAAGGAATCTGTACACTCTTCTCCAACCTCATGATCACTCATTCCGACTAATAGTGTCACATACACATCTGTAATTAAATCTTTATGGATAGGAACACACTCGATCAGGCTAAGAAAGCTATAACAACAGCAACAAGATTTATGAGCTGAGGTGAAAACAAAAACAAAAAACTGAATTAAGCCTTATAGTCGAGTCTAAATATCACTACAAGAATCTTAATTTGTTAATGAGTTATCTTTCCTTAACTTCTGAAGAGATAAACCCCTCAGGAACGGTAACGAGAGTATTGATATCATGAGCATAGGAGGATGGTCAGGGAAGGAGAAGGGTGAAAAAGGGGAAACTCATCACAAGAATATAGAATATTCTTGAATATAGAACCACCACCACCCCACCAGCCCCAAAGGGGGCGAGTAACTGAAATGTGTGTGAAGACAGACATTGGACAGTATGATAAGAACTAACAATAATAATATATTTTTTGATCAAGGATACATGACGGTGGAAAGACAAGGGGTGGGGGGGGGAGAGTAGTTTATTTCAAGGGCCCAAGGAGCAAATGTTTGGGAAATGATGATAATGACATATGTATAAGAGCTCTAGTAAAATGATTTTTTTTTAAATTCTTAATTTGTGTTGAATTGAGTTAAAGGGGACTTTATAGATTAGTTTAAAACCCCCCAGTTAGCAAATGACCCAATTAAGGCACAGGATGAAAGGCCTGGTGATCCTCTCTTCCAAAAACATTAGGCAGGAAAGGAGCACCATTCCCCTCTGACCCACTGGGGTCGCCAGGAGTCTGAGCCAGCTCCAGGGCCCCTGGTGTGCTACATATATCCAAAGGTCAAATCAATAATTGTAAGCTTCTATTTCTTTTTCTACTAAGAATTCTTAAGTCATAATTTGTTCATGTTTAGGGAAAAAGGGGAAAGGCTGGTGCTTTCTACTTCCATCAAGAGTTAGAGTCTAGAAGTATCTCAATCAAGGGGAGGAATTTGGAGGAAAATGGGGAACTAATAACAATGGTACAAGAATGAAGAAAATGTTCTGAAAATGATTGTGATGATGATTGTACTCCTCTTCTTGATGTGATTGAACTATTGTGAATTATAAGCCAATAAAACTGTTGGTGAAATAAAAGGAGGAAACAATGTACAGAAAAGACAGTAGTGATGACATATGATAAAGGACGCTGTCAATTGTCTCTCCCCGCCGCCCCCCAAGGCGCCACCCTTACCTCCCCCAAAACAAGAGTTATAGTCTTGGGAGCCCACAGGGCAGGTGTATTCTGCCCTATCGGGTCACTATGAGTCAGTATCAACTTGAAAGCAGTGAGTTTGGGGGTTTTTTGGTTGGAGAGAAAAAGAAATGTTGAGAAACTAAGACGAAAGAGTTACGATCACTCGGAGAGCAACAGAGACAGGAACAGAACACAGGTGGCCCATTCCATCACAAAAGAGACATGGCCCGCGCTAAGTCATTCTGAGTCTAAAGGGATTTCCACCTTCGCCTGCTGTCTCACCCCGAAGCCAGGGGAGGCCTAGCCAAGTTCCCCACACGCCTGCATAGCAGGGAACCAGCCTGTCACCCTCCACGGCGAGCCCCCCTCTTTCCCTGGGGGAATTCTCTGAAGCACGGTTCAATCCTGAGAACACATCGACTGATTGATTCATTCATAAATAACAATGTTTACAGTTTCCTTCCTGGACTGTCAGTCACAGCCCCTCTTTTAAATGACCTCTTTCCCTCCCTTCTTTCCTCACCCCACATGCTTATAAATTTTCAGGTTCATCATGCAATATGTCAATGAAGCAATTACTTTGGGGTTGATCCTGATTTTCCAAAAACAGCCACACCTGTAGGTCGAGAATTCCCTTCCCCGAACCAAAAGCAGACAGAAGGCGTCCATTGACTGTGATGACCACAGTGCAGCAGCCAGGTGCTCTATCGGGGTGTCCCCGAGAGAGCCCTTGCTGCCACCCTTCCTCCCGCAGCAGGTCAAGGATGGGGAGAGAGCTGAGGCTAGAGCCTGTGGGCAAGGCTAGCCTGAGCTGCTGAGGGCCAACCTTGACCATGAAGTTTGGGGGAACCCCAGCTGGTGGAGTTTGCAGAAACATTGGCCTATAAAGTCTGAAGGCTCGGTCCAGTCCCTCTGCAGCTTCCATTCAGTCCCCGCAGGTGCAGGTACCGGGCTCCAGTGCTCTCCCCTGAAGCATAGATGCCTTAAGCCACGCACCTCTCCCTGACACTGGTTTTCAGAACTCGATTCTCTCTCTCTCTCTCTCTCTCTCTCTCTCTCTCTCTCTCTCAACACGTAAAGCAGGGTTCGTTTCCAGTATCCAGTGTTGGATGACAGTATGAGGGCCTTTCAAAGGCTCATGGGAAACTTCCATTGTCTTTTTTCTTCCATTTTTGCACAAACTTTTCACAGCCCCCTGGAATGACTGCGTATGCATATGGATGTCTGTGCCTATATACATTTGCATCTAATCCACTCTCTTTGTGTCCCAGAAGCCCTTCTAGCACTGTGTTGGCAATACCCAGAGCCTCTGTCTCCACTGACTTGAAGCGACCGGACAGCCTGTGGCATTACCGAGGGTGGGAGGGGAAGAAGTACTCGCATTCCTTCTCATCCTGACAGCAGAAGTCATCTGAGGTCCAAACGATCGAAAGCATCTCAACTGGCCTTCGGCACCACCAAGTCCAGCTACCCCAAGCTGTTTCACTTGACCTCCACTCACCGCCTCTGAGGCAGACACCCTGGCCTGTGGACTTCTTTGCCAGGTGGCCTTGAAAACCTCCCAGCTCTTGCCAGAGCTGCATTCCCCCTTCTCAGAGAACACAGATCAATATCCACAGCAGCAGCAGCACTTACACCTTGTTCATGAAACCTCTTAACGTGAGGAGCAGGCCTATGCCAAGTCTGACGCATGCCACTCCCAGTCCGGGCCACCTCCCTGCCCTGGGGGCTCCTGGGTGGAGGAGCAGTAAGCACAAGAAACAAGCGAACCCAAACTGGCAGCCACTCAGCTCCGAACCCACGTGCCACTTCCCTTGTCTACCCCTCCTAAGCTAAGATCAACGACCTCCTTAAGCTGACTCCACTCAGAACAGCAGGAAGTAGGTCAGTAGTTCACAGGCTGACAAACATCCCATAAACCCTGGCAATGTTTCCCAATCAATGGCAGCTCAGAAATACCAGCTCAGCCCCCAAACATCCCAGAGGCCCCAGTGAGCACCTCCCACAGGGGGATCTCAGCAGACATGTGCGCACCTGAGAGGAAGGTCTAGCCAGACCTATCGAGAGGGTGTCTTTGGTTGTTTTTTTTTTTTTTTTTTGGGGGGGGTATAGTTCCACACTTGCCATGAATAGAAACAAACATGATTGCCTCAATTTAAATTCGGGGGGGGGGGCAGGAAGGGGGGCTGCTGCAAGCCAGGGGGAGGTGCTGGCGGCGATCTGTTTCAAGGGGCTTGCAAGCACATCTCTCAACACAGCACTAAGCAACAAGTTTCTAAGATGGCAACTCGGATTCTGCTTTTCCCCGAGAGTGCTTTGTCATGGCTGAAGCCTCACTCCCCAAATTACGTCCGGGAGCCTGCAGGATAAGGCAGCAGTGGGCCACCTGTCTGCAACCATCACGGCAGCAATCTACAGCAGCAGCAGCAAGGGTGCAGGGTCCAGGGGTGGGGTGAGGCTTGGGCAGCGCTCCCGGGCAGACTCACCATCAGTAGGCTGAGAGCGGAGTCTGGCACCAGCTGCACTGCCATGGTCCCCGATCCCCAGGCACAAGCCCTTCTGGAGAGTCCAATCGCCTGGGCCCTGGGTGACTGCAAAGCATCCACAAACACCTGGAGCAAAACAGCCAGAAACTGGGGCTTAGGCTGGGAAAGCCTCCAGGTGAAGAGAGGCCCGTCTCTCACACAGGGTGGGGAGGAGGAGGTCAGGGGGATGTAGGGAAGAGGAGGGTGGGAACAGTGCTTGGGGTGGGGGGGTGAGATAGGAAGCTGCAGGTTATGTAAAGGTGAGCCCTGCTCAGCTTCCCTGTGTGTTCCAAACATAGAAACACACACACACACACACACACACACACACACACACACACACCCCATGTGTGAGGCTCAGAGAGCACCACATTTAGAATGGATGTCTTAGCCAAAGCAGCAACTCTTCTCTGAGCTGACAATTACAAATACAAACATTCCCCATTGCAGATAAATCAAGCCGCCCGAGTCACCCCCTCTCTCTGCAGCTCTCAGCCATGCTGCTGCATAAACAGGCTGGAAATCAGAACCTACCTCTTTGCAATCTGGTCCGTGTCTTCTTTCCTGCAGAAAGGTGTGTCCCTTTGGCAGAATCAAATATCTGGAAGGCAGAGAGTCCAAGCTGACCAGGGGGCCCCAGGCAGTCTCTGGAGACCAGCGAATGCCCTTATCATAACCCAGTAAAAAGTCAGCGAGGAGCCTACCCTCTCGCCTTCTCTCCAAATCTACTTTTCCTCTTCACGTGGGCTTGCGGAGCTCAGTCCCCTGGAGGGCTAACATACTTACAAGAAACATATCATTACACTGCCTCCTCTTTCCATGTCCTGCTCTCCCTGCCTGGACCACATGTGTGCAGCACACAGACACTGTCTACCTCTCTCTCTCTCTCTCTCTCTCTCTCTCTCTCTCTCTCTCTCTCTCTCTCTCTTCCTCCAGCCCTCCCTCCCTCCAGCCCTCTCTCCCTCCGTTCCCTCCCATTTCACCACAGGGCTGCCTGTTAGGGATTCTGAGGCAGCCTCCGTAGTTCAGGGAGATGTAAAGCCAGGGACATGGCTTTAGACAAAAAGGACAAATAATGCCCTGAGAATCGTATCATACAGCATTTCCTCTAGAAGATGTCAATGTAAAGGAAAAAATAAAAGTGCCTAGTCATATTACATAACAAGGGGGTTAAAAGGCTTCCAAGAGTTGACAATTTAGGTTTTTATAAGCCCTGTCAGGCATATAAAATCTGTGTGTTCACTACTTCTGGTAATGATTGTTTCCAGTCCTTTCCTAATTTCTTCCCCACTCACCTCCTGTAATGACTCCCAAATTCTCTTGAACTGACCCAGACAACAGCATGCTGTCTGGGAACCTGGAAATCGACTTTCTAAATTGGAAGTCGGGGGCGGGGAGAATGGGGAGGGGAAGAAAGAAAGCTGGGTGCTCTCAGTTTTCAACTTATCATTTTAAAGTATTTCTTCCATCATCCCTGGGCTTGGCTCAGAATAATGCTCAGGATACAGTCATTGGATGAATGAAAAGGTTCCTCTGATACTGTTTCTGATTATGGGAGCCCAGTGAGGTTGCACCTTTCTTGTACATTATCTGATTGGATGTATTCTCTCTGGGAATAATATACTGTTAAACCCGGGAGCTCCTGAGAAAACCACTCTCTGTCCCAATACTAGGAGACACATAACATGAGTCGAATCACGTGTGGGTGGCCTTCACTGGAGATCTCAGAACATTCTGGACATGCTGGTGGGTTTCCTAAAATAACTTAAGACTACCAACTTACAGAACATAGATAATGACACCATCTCATCTTGCCCTAATTCTACAGGGTTTTTGGGGAGATGTGGGGGGTATCATTGCCCTCTGATGGGAGTGGGAGGCCCAGCCTTGCTCCTGGAGAGCTGCTGCTGGATTTGAACCACCAAGCCCGTGGGCCGCAGTCCTGCACTCAACCACTTACACCACTGGGGTTTAGCCCTCTTTGGGGTTTTAAGATGCCTCGTGTTATCTTATCTGCCAATGCACACGCTGCAGTTCCCAATAGCAGGCTTGCAAGATGATGCAAAGATAAGTCATAGACCTTGCCCTCCATGAGCTTCTGCTCTGGCTGACAAAGGTAGAACTGCTCAAAGTGCAAGGCAGTTTAGGACGAACGCTGTATGGCAGCTTAAAATCAAGTCATTTGTATGATAGAGTAGCTTAAAAACAAATCGTTTTCATAGCATAGAGAAGGGAGAATTGATGTTTGGTTTCAAGAACATTGTAGGTTTCGCAGTAGGACTTAAGGAGTAAGAATGTGTTTTTTTTATTACTTTTGCTTTATGATTATTGTGATAGTCTAGGTAGTCTAGAGAAACAAATTCGTAGAAACTCTCATGTGTATAAGAAAGAGGTTTATATACAAGAACAATTGAACATTGAGAAAACATCCCAGCCCAGGCCAGTTGAAGGCCATAAATCTGATATTAGCCCATATATTCGATACCAATCTTCAAAGTCGTCTTTAGACTCACGAAGCCCATGCAATGACACGACGATAATCATAGGCCAGTGGGTGCAGAGTCTTGTGTGTGCCTCCTCCAGTTTCCCCGGATTTCCCAGGATTCTCAGGACAAAGCCATGGCCACACAGAGATCTCATTGGTTATCTCCAGAATGATAGGCTAGACTCCACCTGACACTTTTTTTAATATTTAAAAAGATTTATTTCATTATAGTGGATGATAGCAACATGTTAGAATTCATTTTAAGCCAGTAAAAATAACCCAAAGCAAAATAAACAACAAAGCAAAATATAATTCAAAGTACATATAAATTCGGGACATGGGTCTGACGAATAATATAGTTTCCTCATGTGCTTCACTGTAACTTTGGGTAGCAACAATCACATCTCATAAAAAATAGTGGGTCTAGAAGAGTATAAACAACATAAGGTAAAATTACTTTCTATGTAGCTTTCTAATGAGAGCTAATCCACCTTTTAAAAATTCTGAAATAAAGAAGTTGGAGCATTAGTCATTAATGCACTTTCCTATAATTCAGACAATGGTTTCTTTAGGTACCCTCTTCTAATTTCTCCTGACTAAGTTCAGTTGCATTGCTTCTGTACATTTCTGAATTGCTATATTCAGAGAAAGTTCAGCATATAGAATGTATTCAGGATGTGGTCTTGTGTTTCTCCTACCAATTAAATTGTGAACTCCTTTCAGGGAAACAAATGTGATTTTAGCTAGCTCTGTCACCCTGGTGTTGGCTACACTAACTACTCATTATCTGCTAAAGGTATTGTTCTACACTTTAATGACACTTCAGCCTAGTTTATGACTGAGGATGGGATATGCTTACATAGAAGGAACAGTATATACATAGACATACAGAATAATTTTACTCCTCATTTAGTCTGAAGACCTGGACAAAAATTAGGGGAGTTGTGAAGGATGAGGCAGAAGAAGGATGGAAATTTCTACTCCCACTTAGAGGTGCAGTCTGGAAAACCCACGAGGGTAGTTCTACTTTGAGCTGTAGGATGGCAAAGCATCTATCTAAGGGGCAACGATTGGTCTCTCCCCATCCATAGGAAAGAAGTGATAAAAATCAACATACCTGGAAACAATTCGTCTGATGGACCCCACACATAGCATTTTCCATAACGCAGAGGCCAGAAGAACCCGGTGGTGTCCGGTTACCACTACTAACTACTCAGAAAAGACTTACATTTGAAAAGGTCCTGCAAAGAATGGGAGAAAAATGAAGACCAAAACTCAAAGTCAAGAGACCTTGGTTATTGCTTGCATGAAGACTGGTGGGATTCCCTAAGACTATGGCCCTTACCTTTCAGGCTTAGAATGGAACTCACCTCCACATTATAATAATCACCATTTAAGATCAAAAGGACAGCATTTACCCCAGGACAGAATTACGAGGGTTAGAAAAGGATCCATGGATGCAGGCTACATGGAGAAGTGAGACACATTGAATCTGAAGGTGTCTGAATGGAAAGTTAAGATCTACTCTGTAAACCTCCACCCAATACACAATAAAAATTCAAAATAAGGGCAAGTTTGGTGTTTAATAGTAGCATATGAGTGACTTTTTTTTTTTGAGCGACTTTTTAAGAATGGTTTCTTAAATGCTTCCTCCCTCCCACTATCATGATCTGAATCCTATCTTACAAATCCGGTTAGACCAGAGGAGGTACACAGGTACAGATAGGAACTGGAAATATGGGGGATCCAGGGCATATGATCCTTTTAGGACCAGTGGTGAGAGGGGTGATTCCGGGAGGGTGGATGGAAGGTGGAGTAGAAAGGGAAAAGCATTACAAGGGTCTACATATAACCTCCTCCCTGCAGTATGGACAACAGGGAAGTGGGCGAGGGGAGACATCAGACGGTGTACAATATAAAAAATAATAATAACTTGTAGGTTATCCCCCATAATGAAGGGGGGAATGGGGAGGGAGTGGAAAAAGGAGGAGCCAATACCAAGGACTTAAATAGAAAGAAAGTTTTGAGAAGGATGATGACAACAAATGTGTCTTGCTTACAATGGATGGATGTATAGATTGTGCTAAGGGTGTGTGAGCCCCCAATAAAAAGATTTCAAAAAAGAATAGTTTCTAAAATAAATGTTACTTGAATGCTGCTGAAATATTAATAATGTATACACATGAATTGGAAAGGGATTCAGGGGTCATTTGGTACAACATTTTATAGGTGAAAGACACCAAAGTCCAGGGAAACAAAATGACTTTGTTGAAGGTTATGTAGATAGAAGAGTCAAATCTGAATTTTTGCATTAGCTTTCTTTTTGCTACATACCATATGAGAGGAAATTTCATTAAAAATTTTCTCCTAAGGCTGAGCCCCGGTGGTGTAAGGGGTTTAGTGCGGGACTGCGACCCGTGGGATTGGAGGTTCAAATCCAGTGGTGGCTCTCAGGAGCAGTGCTGGGTACTCCCACCACCACCAGAGGCAGTGATGCCCATCCCCCCAAAAAATTTCTCCTAAAATCTATCAGTGAGGCTTGCATCCAATCCTAATAACAGAAAATTATTTCAGTTAAAAGGAAGTGTTTTTTTATTCAATTGGGATGTTTCACAATCTATGCTAAGACTATGAGAAATTTACTTAAGAATTCCATGATTGTTTCCAGGGGAAAACTCATAGGGCACTGACACCTTTAGTTTACATACTATATTTGTGAGGGCTAGATTTTATCTAACTCTTCTGCTTCTTTATTAAAGGTGTCACTATTCAGAAATGAAATCCGAGTGAATTTATAATTTCTACAATTAATTGTAGAACTCCTATAGCACTAGATAGCACACTCAAAGGAATGAGGTCATCTTTTTGCATTTACCATTTTCATGCAGGTAACAAAATAAATAAGCATTACTATATTTCCATACAATAGTATCAAAGGCAAAGTAAATCCTTGAAAATCACCTGCTTCTCACCCAAAGCAATGACCCACTCAAAAAAGAAAAAAGAATCTCTTTTTGAGTGGGTCATAAGCTGAAAGTGAGTTATGGAAAAGCTCGACATGTGAGAGCTTCCTCGGCTACATTGTTAGCATAAGGAGGTGGATGCAGTTTCATTAGCACTGAGGCTGAGTCCTGGTGGTAAGAGGAGTTAGCAGGGTTCCCTGAGTCTTATTGAAAGACAAATGCTAAACCTTTATAGTGCATGAAATGCACTTACCTGATGTCACCCTATGAATTGACCTGTGGCCAGGTTTGTGGGTTACCATTTTGAAAACTTATACCTGCCATGTCTGGTACCTTGAAAATGGGTTGACTTCCAGTCCTGCTATAAAACAGCTTAACTATTGGGCATAAAGGATAACTAATCACTAAGGAAAGTAAAATTGAAAATTGTAATATTTATTTGAAAATGCTTACCACTATAACTTGCCATCACTATATCAAGGTTTTCATAACGTAACTCTCTGCTTCTTAAATTTTAAAAAAAATAGACTAAAACTCTTAATTCTAAGTTTTTGCCACTACACCTGAGGTTTGTGCAGTCAGAGACCAAAAACTCAAATTTGTTATTTATGAAACCATAAATTCATGGTGAAACCTGCATCAAAACTATATACAAACTACTTCGGACAAAATGTGTTAGCCCGAGTAGACTAGAGGAACAAATTCATAGAAAAGCATATGAATATAAGTGTATGGTTTTTATACAAGAGGAATAGGACATTAAGAAAGCATCCCAACCCAGTCTAGTTCAAAATCATAACTCCGATATTAGCCCATATGCCCGATACCAGTCTATAAAGTCTTCTGACTCATGAAGTCACAGGTCAGTGGGTGCAGAGCCCCGGTGCTGGTGGGGGTCCCCTCATGGCTCCTCGCTTACAGGGCTCAGGGTCCATCAACAGCATCCAGGGTTGGTAGAAGAAACTCAGTGCTGACAGGGGTCTCCACATGGCTACTCCAGCTTCAGAGGTCTGGTTCCATCAGGGTGAGGCCACGTGACTTCTCCTCTGGCTCGTCCAGCTCCTCAGATGCTGCCATCTTGTCTTGTCTATAGTTAGTCATCTCTGAGACTAACTCCCAACAACCGGGGAAGATAGCTTCTCATCTCCATGAGGGAAATACCGCGAGATTTCCCAGAAGTCTCAGGAGAAAGCCATGCCCACACAGAGGCCTCATTGGCTACTCAATGGCTATCTCCAGATTAACAGGCTAGACTCCACCCCTACATCTCAATCATGAAATTAACATAAGCACATGACCGCCACACAAAATAAATACATCAGTTGATACTTATAAAAATGTTCCATATTACTCATAGAAATAAGTTTCATAAAGTTTGCACACTGAGCTGACGATAAATCATTTCTAATTTAGATTTTGCTGTCCTCCTGAATACAAATGTTTCGAGGTATCACTTTAACACCTGCCAGTCTGATACATATTTGTAAAACAACCCAGTAGTCTACCCTAAAAATCCTGACCCAGACAGCATAATCTCAGAGACTTTCTAACAGGCTGACGTAGATTTGTCTTCTCAGAGAGACAAGAGATATTTTTAATTGTTACCAAAACAAAGAAGGCAGGTATTGTGTTTCATAAAAGGCTGTTAAAAACATTTTAATTTATCTTCCTCCTGCAGACACCATTCATTTAAAAATCCTTGCCAGGCCCAAGAAGCAGTTTCATGTAACCTTCGGCACTCAAAAAAACTCAAAAAAACTCACGGGCTTAAAAGCAGCAATAAAAAATTCCACTATTTTCATACATTACACCATAGTATACATAAAGCTATTAAAAATGTCAATATCACTAGAACACTTGATTTGGCAATATTCATTATTGGCTAGGTTGAAGACCTGTCCTGACTATAGGTCAACTTAAGATGTAATAGCACTAGCCCAAAACACACAAATATCTAAAATGATGTTCTGTATTTGAGGCACGACTATCAAGTAACAGGATTGATTTAATGCTTTTTGTCATGGCACATTAAAAATATTTTTGCTAAAGTGATAATGATGCTATAAACAAACAAAAATCTATATGGAAAGACTATGATTTATTGCAAAGAATTATCATATAGTAAAGCCCATGGCCAAAGAACTTTTAAAAACAAATTTGAAAATGCAATGGTTTAGGCCAAAGTTGCAATTACATCCTGGAGATTTTCAGGGCTGTCAGATGCAGAACATTTTCATTTTTTCACCTCTTTTTTTCCTTTTGATGATGTTTTCTCTTTTTTTGCTTTGGTTTTTCTTCCTTTTTTTTTTTTTTTCATTCTTCTGGGCTCTCTGCTTCTTCTGTTTTGAAGTGTTCTCTTCACTGGGTGTGGATGAGTAACACCTTTTCTATTATTTTCTTTTACTTTTAATTTGATTTTTTTCTTTGCCTTTTATTTTTCTCTTCTCTTCTTCATCTATTTTTTTTCTTGGAATGCCTGTCATTTATTTAATTCTTCATTCTCTTTATCACCATCTTCACTGCTTGTGCTGCTGACATCCAAAACGATGTCCCTTTTAGGGTCCACTCAAGGGAAATCGCTGCATTTAAAAGCCAGATGACCAAGGTAGCTACATTTTGTATATCCTGTTCTGACATTGTTCTCATTGCAACTTGTCATAAGCACTAGCAGAGACACCCCAAGAAATACCAGGTTGAAGCCATACCAACGTTATACCTGGGACAGCCCTGGCGTCAGCAGGAGGGGTCCCTGGAACCCCCTATTTCCAAGCGAGAGCTCACGGTCCTTCCTCCGCGAAGACAGCCTAGAAGGCGCTTCCCACGCCTACACTCTTAATCCTCACATTGACACCAGATTGAGAGGCTGTCGCAATTATAAATGGATTGTGTGATTAGAAAATAGAGACAGTATAAAGAAGAAGGTGTCATTTCAAATGGCGGCTGTGGACAGTGGGAGGATGTACCATGCAGAAGGACAGACAGGAGTAGCTCCAGGTGCAGGGACACAAAGGGCAAGCTCAGGTGGCAGAGGCCAATCAGAGTGCTCAGGCGTCAATCATTAACACATCAGGTCTGTGCACAGCAGACCTCCTCTCTCTGTTGGCTCATAGTTCTCTCTGCATATAAAGTCTCACCCATGTCTATTGGTATCTTAGTGTAGGAGGGGTCAGGAGGACATGGCAGAGAAGAAACACATGTGCCGTGAAACTTTTCAGCACATTTTTAATGTCGCTTTTGTGGTAATATTAGGTGCCTTGGCTGATACTCAAGTTGGCTTATACTCGAGTATACACAGTATAGACATGGTGGTGTTTGCTAAGCTGGACACCGTGCAGCTGCTCAGCCATGAGGAAGGATTTCTAGACAGACATGGACGTCCACCGCTGCTTCTCATCCCCTGATTCTCATTGTTCCAATGTGCTCCATGGGGTAGTAGCCCCCTTGTGTTCGCTGGTAGGCTACTCAATTCCTCCAGGCAGCCCTGGAAGGTAATGAAATTGGATCTTGATGTCATGAAAGAGGCCATGACCTTGGGAGTGAGTCAGATTGGACCTGGGTACCGGAGTTGTGGAGGCTCTGCCTTAGTACGTAAAAGGAACCAAGCGAAAGTCTGGCTTGCACCCTGGCACGTATCACAGGGATCAGGCGAAAACAAAATATTCATGTACCTTTTGTTGAGTTGCGCATAGTAGGATTCAGGAACCCAGTAGTGCCTATTTATCTCCCTTTGTCAGTCGGACAATGAGGATCATGTTATCACAGTTGACAGCTTTGACTGCCAGAATGCTCAAGTTCAATTTTATTCAAAACTAGAGCGGATATGTATTGTTAAAATTGGCATTATTGCTTCCTTTCTCTTTCATTCCCTCTCAGGCACACAGCCTTGCATTCCCTTTTAATCTAGTCTGCATTATACTGATTTGTAGGATTTTTGTTGCTGTTCTCTTTTTGGGAAAAGATGGAATGTAGCTCATTCTTCAATATACAAACTGACCCTAAAAATTTGTATGCTGTGCAATATTTTGCAGTTACTGAAATAACAAGTATGAAAACTATTTAGAACTGAAAGTATCTGAGATGCAATGTTTACTTGACCAATTGACTAATGGCAATCATGTCAATATTTGTATTTTATCAGGATATGGAATAATTGCTTCTAGCAGGAAGCAAATTTGTCCTCCCGCTTGAAATATACAAACAAAAATGGATGAAATATTTTTGAGCAATGCATTGTGAGGCGCTGGACCCAAAACAACAGAGACCAATGCTCCATGGAAGATGCAAAAGAAGCAATTCTCTTTTTTGAATGTTTTTCTGCATACAAAATCTAGTATAGTACATTGTCAGAGACAATAACTGAACCAATAGTTTCTTGGTGGTATGGCAGAGGGAGTTGGGGGGGAATAGGGAGTTAATAACAACAAGAACAAGAAAGAAGAAAATGTTCTAAAATTGTCTGTGGTAATGATCATAACACTCATAACTGTTGAATTGCATGCTATATGGATTATGTGCCAATAAAATCTTTGTTAAAGTAAATAAACTGTCCTGTGAAACTGACAGCCTAAAAAAAGAGAAGCAATTCTCATGATACTTCTTGTGAGTTGATTTGAGATTGGTATCCAGTATTATTGCCCTAATATTTCCAGGTCATCGAACAATGAGAGAACTCAGGCAGAACCCATCAAACTGGTTAAGTTGTGAAGACATAGATGAGAGACTCAGGGAAGGCCCCAAGGATACTAAAGTTATATTCTAGTTGGACAGAGGACCAGAGAGGAAAGAGCAACATAGAGAAAATATCAGCAATCTGCAAATGTACCAAACACCATGCATGCAAATGTGGAAACTACCCGTGACTGTAGAAAGAACCATCTAAAAGACTAGATGACGGGTCCTGTGATTGGTACTCATACAGGATCAGCAACAATTCTTGTTACCACCAGTCGGAATGTAAAATCTCATAAACTATGGTGTATTAAGTAAAAGACCCTGAAGGTTCTTACCTCAGCAGTGAGGAAGAATTAGTCATGCATTGATCTCTGCTTTGATTATGACTAAAAACTAATAAAAGAACCAAATTATTTCAATTAATTTAACTGTGTCTCAAAATGAAATTAAAGAACATTTCTAAAAACATCTACTATCTACCCTATAAGATAAAATTTAATATCAGGCATCTAATAAAAAAATTACCAGATATGAAAAGAAGTAGGAAAATATGGCCAATACATGGAAGAAAAAAACAATCAGAATCAACTCAGAAATAGTACAGATACTAAAGTTAGGAGACAGAGATAAAAAAAAAGTTACTCAGTGTAAGTGTATCTGTTCCTATCCAATTATTACATATGTAGTTGTTGTTATATACAATTGCATCAAGTCTAAAGTCTAGTTGCCCCATGTAAGGGAATTAAGTTTTTCCCAGTCCTGCATGTTATCCTCAAAATTGCTGTTTGAGCTTAGAGTGGGTCCTCTAGGGTAGCAAATACATGTATGTGTGTGTGTGTGAAGAGAGAGAAAGAGAGAGTACACAGAAAAATGCCATCTCACATGGTTATAGAAGTGAGCAAGTCCAAACAGATTCCAAGTCTATGTGTCAGATGTCAGACTGGAGGTTTCTAACTCATGCAGGTGTGAGGATTGATAATCAATAAGAAAACCAGCTAGAAGCTGGCAGCTAGAAAAGAAGAATCGATCCAAGAGTTGCAGGAAAGACTTGTGGCTGCAATAGTGATAAATCCAAGTTATGCAGCTCAAATGACAGGTCACTGAAATTCCCAGGATTGCTAAGCAATATGGCAATTTTGTCTCAAGACTGAAGAATCAAAGGTAGATAGATGAGCAGCCAGACGCAGAATTCAGACTAAACAAAGAGCAAACAAGTTTGAACAATTTTCAATTATATTGGAAGTAGGCTACCCACCGGAGGCAATTAACTGTATCAGGGCTGAGACCTGAGTTAGAGTATGGCCTTCCACCCCAATCTAATTCCATTATGGAGACTTCCTACTAATTGATTATAATTAAATTGTTTTAGGCCAGGTTATGAACGATTAGTGGGTTTTATCTACCAAACCACTGAGAATCCTAAACTGACACATACCAGAGGAAGCCAGCCTCTGATACATGCATCACGGGTTTGATAAGCACAGTTGTACAGTGATAATTATTGTTTATTATGGTAAAGTTATGGAGAGCAGCTGAGCCCTGGTGGCGCAGTGGTTGTGTACAGGACTGTGGCCCTTAGGGTTGATGGTTCAAATCCAGCAGCAGCTCTCCAGGAGCAAGGCTGGGCTTCCTACTCCCACCAGGGCAGTGATGCCACACACACACACACACACACACACAAAAGTTATGGAAAGGATGAGAGAGGAATAATAAGAGTCAGACACATATCGTGGTAGCATGTTCATCTCAGCCCAGGCAAGTGGCCCACGTGGAAAGACACTGAGTGGGGAAGGGATTACATGAGGGAGAGGGTCCAAAAGCGTCCAGCACTGATATGTGGGAGAGAGCAGGGAATCTGGGGCCTCTTTACTAGGTCCAAGCCTTATATAGCCTTTGGTGTCATGCAAGGTCCCTAATTACAGGTAAAGACATACGTCACAGGAAAGTGTTGTACCATTACAAGAAGGGGATGAGCTAGAGGTGTACATGCAACTCCAATGGAAGGGACTAAGGGTATACATGTGACAAGAAAGACAGACCCTAGACTCAACATGGTAGCCTAATGCTGATCACCCTTGGGTGGGCTTGACCTTTGTCTCCTACAAGGAAGTACTCTATTGGTATGCTTATCAGAGGGGGGTGGACCTTCCCTGCAATACTCTAAGACAATTGAGAATACCATAACTAGTGCCCATTTCAAAGAAAGATGATATAGTGGAATGTGGTAATTGCTTATCAATAGCACATGCAAGCAGGTTTTCTGAAGATAATTCCACAATGGTTATAGTCATATATCCATGGGGAACAGCCAGGAGCTAGATTCAGAAGAGAACATGGAATGAGAAGCATCAGTGTTGAAAGCAGAGAATACTCAAAGATATTCACCTATGTTTTATTGACCACACAAATGCATGTGAATATTTAAACAATAAAAATTTTAAATTACAGTATAAAGAAGAAGAATTCTAGAATACTTAATAGAATTGGGGCTTTTATTCAAAAAGAACTTTAGAATAGCTGTGCCAAGGGGCTTCAAAATGTGGAATAAGAACATTGAACAAGAATCTAGTATTCATATAACAGGATAATGTGTGTTTTGAGATCAGAAAATGAATGTGGCAGGGTTTCAGAGCATTTATTCAATGTATTTGCTGAGCAAATCATCCGAGAAACTGTATTACATTAAGGAGAACATGGCATCAGGGTTGGAGGAAGGGTCCTCAATAGTCTGTGGTATGTAGATGACACCATCTGCATTACTGACAGTGAAAAGGTACTTATGGATGCAGATCAAAAACTACGGTCTTCAACACAGATCACACCTTAACAAAAGAAAAGAAAAACCCTCACTACTGGGCCAAAAAGCAGCAGCAGGATAAAGAGAGAATATATTGGAATTGTCAAGGATTGCATTTTATTTGGATCCCTAATAAACCACCCTTGGCCGTAGCAACCAAAAATATATATTATTCATTAGAAAAATCTGTTGCAAAAAAAAGAAAACTTAATAAGGTTCTTAAAAATTTGAAAATGTAGTCATTTTGAAAACTAAAGGGCACACAATTCAAGCTTCTATTATATAAAATTGTGTGTCCTTTTCTTATAGTTTAATCATTTATATACACCTTTCTGTCAGTCTGTCATACTGTGGTGGCTTATTTTCTTTGTGCTGTGGTGCTGGAAAGCATGTCACTGTTGTTTCAGGTAACAGCAGTATCACCCAAAGTGAACAGATGTAAACAGAGCTTCCAGACTAAGAGAAGAGTCTGAACAAGGAGTCAGCGATCTGTTTCAAAAGAATTAGCCACAGAAGACCTTATGGATCACATAAAAAAATTCATATACCTCATGAATATTATAAGACATCGTGCCAGAATATGAGCCTCTCAGGTCAGGAGGCATTCAGAATATGAACTGCCTTCTCAAAGTAGAATCAATCAGGGTGACATGAATGGAGTAAAGCCTGTGAGAATGGAGACTTTTGGATCTTCATTGCTGATGAGGCAGGTCTCAAAATGAGAAGAAACAGCTGCAAACATCAATTAATAATCAGAACTTTGAATGTCTGAAGTATGAATCTAAGAAAATTAGAACTCATCAAAAATGAAAGAAAAGGCATAAAGATCAATATCCTATGCATTAATGAGCTGAACTGGACTGGCATTGGCCATTTTTAATTAGAATATCATAGAGTTTACTATGTCAAGAATAGCACAATCAAGAGGAATGGCTTTGTATTCATTGTCAAAAGTGACATTTCAAGATCTATCTTGTAGTACAATATGCTGTATGTTAGAATAATATCTATTTGCATACCAGGAAATCCAGTCAACACAACTATTATTCAAAATTATGTAGCAACTGCTAAAGCTAGTGATATGGAAACGGGAGAATTCTTTCAGGTCTTCAGTCTGAAATTGACAAAACCTGAAATCAAGTATCATTAATAATTACTGGCATTTGAAATGCCAAAATTGGAGATAAAGAGGAAAGGACAGTAGTTGGAAAATATGGTCATGGAGATAGAAATGAAGCTGAAGAAAACATGATAGACTTTTTCAAGATTAACCACTTCTTCATCACCAATACATTTTTCAATAACACAGCATGTGGACTTCTACAAATGAAATACAGAGAAATCAAATTGACTACATCTGTGGAAAGAAACAATGAAAACACTCACTATCAGCAGCTAAAACCAAACCAAAGGTTGATATGGAACAGACTATCAATTGCTCATTTTTAAGTTCAGAAAAAAGCTGACAGAAATTAAAGCAAGTTCACAAGAGCTAAAATATGACCTTGAGTATGTCCTACTTGAATTTTAAGAGTATCTCCAGGACAGGTTTGACAAGTGAACACAATGTACAGAAACGACAGTATATAGAGAGGGATGAGTCATCTGGTGCTTCATTCACTTGTTGAACCATTTCAGTTGGATATTTCATAATTCCTAGGCTGTGCTTTTAGCTAATGTTTTCAGTGCAGCTTGGACTTCTTCCTTCAGTACCACTGGTTCTTGATCACATTCTACCTAATGGTTAAATGTCAACTATTTCTTTTTAATACAATGACATTGAATATTTTTCCATATTCTTTTGTTGCTTCCTGAATTATGCAATATTTTCCATAAAATCTTTCAATCTTAAAACTCAAGGCCTGATCAATTTTTTTTCTTAGGGTTTTTCAGCTTATAATATGCTTCACATACTCTTTCTTTTGGGTTCTCTAACTCTAGGTCTTTGCACATCTCATTAAAATATTGTATTTTGCCATCGCTAATTGTCTTTTGAAACCCTTAACTACTCTATAATTAATAGCAAGTTTAAGAGCTCCTCAGACATCCAGTTTGAGCTTTTCTTTGTTTCTTCTCTTTTTATTGAATTTTTTCTTTCTTTATGTAAGCTATGCTTCAGGTCTTCTGAAACTCCACATGGATCAAGAAGCAGTTGTGTGAATAGAACAAGGGGATATTGCATGGTTTAAAAGCATGAAAAGTTTGCCTCAGAATTGTATCCTCTCACCAAACATATTCAATCTGATGCTGAAAGAAATTAAGAGGTGTTAGATTATATGATTAATGTAGTAGCAGGATTGAAGGGAGGTTTACTACCTGCAACATGCTTGCTGAAAATGAGGATCTTGAACACTTGCTGATCAAGACCAAGGATTAAAACTTTCAGTATGAATTCCAACTCAATGTAAAGATCAAAATATCCGCAACCATACTAATAGGTAATGACACATGGAGAAAAGACTGAAGTTGTCAAGGATTTTGTCTTGTGCTTGGAAGCAGCAGTCAAGAGATAAAAAAATGTGCTGCATTGGATAAGTCTGCTACGCAAGATGTCTTTAAAGTGTTAAAAAGCAAAGGTCTTGCTTAAAGGACTGAGGTGTACCTGGCCCAAACCTTGTTATCTTCAATTGCCTCATGAGCATGTACAATTTGGACATTGAATAAGGAGGACTGAAGAAAAGGCAACATCTTTAAATCATGATTTTGGTGAATTTTCAACTGTTATTAAGAAAAAAACAACCCAAAAAAAAACAGATCTGTCTTGAAAGAAGTACAATCAGAATGATCCTTAGAGGCAAAAATGGAGAAACTTCTCACATTTTTTGGCCATTGTTACCAAGAGGTATGTGTTAGTTTGGTAGACTAGAGAAACAAATTCATAGACACGCATATGGATAGAAGAGAAGGTTTATATACAACAGGAAGGGAACATTGAGAAAGCATCCCAAAACAGTCCAGTTCAAGGTCATAAGTCTGATATTAGCCCATATGTCCGATACCAGTCCATAAAATCTCCTTCCGACTCATGAAGCACATGCAATGACACCAGGACCATCACAGGCCAGTGGATGCAGAGTCTTGTGTATTCAGTGGCAATAGAGGTATCCCAGCACTGGCAGGGGTCTCTCCATGGCTCCTCATTTCCAGAGTTCAGGGCCTATCAGCAGTATCCATTGGCAGTAGAAGCAGCTCAGGGCTGGCAGGGGTCTCTGTGTGGCTTTTCCAGCCCCAAGGTCTGGTTCCATCAGGGCAAGCCCATGTGGCTTCTCCTCTGGCTCCTCCAGATTCCAGGACTCAGGATCTATCAGAATGCCACCATTTTGTCTTGTCAGTAGACCAACTCCAAGAGACTGAGTCAAGTCTCTTTACTCCTATTGGGAAATACTGCAAGACTTCCCAGAATTCTCAAAAGAAATCCATGCTCACACAGAGGCCTCATTGGCTATCTCCAAATTGACAGGCTTGACTCCACTTAAAATCCTACACTTACAATCGTGAAATTGACATCAAGTACATGACTGCCACAAGATACATGCCCAAAAGACATGCCCAAATGGAGAAATACATTATGGTTGGTAAAGCAGAGGGGCAGAGATCAAAAGTAAGGTCTTGGATGAGATGGATGGACACAGTGATGGAAACATTTGTGTGGCTGGCATCTAACAATAGCAATAAGTGTAAGAATCCAGAAAATAAAATACAAGACATTAACTATTTATGTAAAATCTTAATGTAGAAAGGCAGAGAACAGATCAGTATTCCCTGACCCCCAACAAATGGGGTGATATGGGAGGGGAGAGTACAAGCCAAGGTCAGCCAAAACCTGGAAAGAAAATGATTGCAGAGATAGTTATGAGTATGTAAACATTATCTCCATGATAGTGTGGTTTCATAGGTATCATATGTATTATGATGTTGGTAAAGATTATAGAGTATGCCATGGACTGGCAGAAGAAAGAGCAAATCTATCTTGGAAAAGTTATGGCAAAAATGCTCCTTCAAAATGACGATGACTGGACTTCTCCTTTTTAAAAATCATGTTATGGGGGAGAGGGGTTTTATACAACTCTTATCACAATCCATATATACATCCATGTGTCAAACACATTTGTACATTTGTTGCCTTTATCATTCTCAAAACATTTTCTTTCTAATTGAGCCCTTGGTATCAGCTCCTCATTTTCCCCTTCTTTCCCCCACTTTCTCTCCCCCACAAACCCTTGATAATTTGTAAGCTATTTTTTTCATGTCTTACACTGTCCAGTACCTCCCTTCACCCAATTTTCTGTTGTCTGTCCCTCAGGGAGGGGATTATATTTAGATCGTTGTGATTGGTTTCCCCTTCCTTACCCATCTTCCCCTTCCCCTCCTGGTATTATTCCTGAAGGGTTTATCTGTCCTGGATTCCCAGTTTTTCCAGCTCTGATATGTCCTGTGTACATGCTCTGCTCTAACTGGATTTGTAAGGTAGAATTAGGATCAGAATAGTAGGGGTGTGGGGGAGGAAACAGTAAAAAACTAGAGGAAAGTTGCTTGTTTTACCCGTGCTAGATTGCACCCTGACTGGCTGGTCTCCTCCCCATGACCTTTCTATAAAGGGATGTCCAGTTGGCTGCAGATGGGCTTTGGGTCTCTACTCTGTGCTCCCCCTCATTCACAATGATTTAATTTTCTGTTCTTTGATGCCTGATACCTGATCCCTTCAATACCTCACGATCACACAGGCTCACGTGCTTCTTCCATGTCAGCTTTGTTTCTTCTGAACTAAATGCCCTTTGTTTATCTTCAAGTCTTTAAGACCCCGACACTAAATATTTTGATAGCCAAGCATCAGCTGTCTTCACCACATTTGCTTATGCATCCACTTTGTCTTCAGCGATCCTGTCAGGAAGATGAACATCATCCAGTTCAATAGAACAAATTGTTCTTTTAGGACACCTGATCTGGTAAAACAGAAGGTCTGTGGAAAAGAGAAAGACACTCATGAGCAAGGCTGACACAGATGCTATAACCCTGGGCTTAAACACAGCAACAATTATAAGAAAAGCTTAGAACTGGGCATCACTTCATTCACTGAGTCACTATGCATCAAAACTGACTCATCAGGACATAATAGCAACAGCAGTAACATTCATCGATCTGTGCATGTTAGAATACCATCTATAAGTTACAATATCAAAGTTGTTCATTTTACATTGTGTGTAATTTATTATGTCAATTCAATTTTACCTCAATAAAGTTTTTCCTCAAAGGATATAAATAAAAATATTTTACTTTGAAAATAAAATTAGCTTTGTTAGAATAGGAAGATTAAATGTGACTTTTCTTCCTATTATAAATTTTCTCAATTGTGATTCAATCTGTTTCCCATAATTAAAGCACTGAAGTTATAGAAAGATTTTATTGCATACATACAATGGAAGGCATGGCTGAGAAGCTAGTAGGATGAATCAAGAGATGTTGCTGCTGTTCAGGTAATAGTTGCTGAAGGCAAAAGGGCCCTGGGCATAGTCTATTGCAGGTAATAAGGAGCCCGTAAAGAAGAAAAGCGACCTTGGGGCTTCCATGGTAAAATGTTCACCTCTGTGATAAAGACCCACAGAGCCCTGGTGGCATAGTAAGCTACTAACTACAAAGAAAGCAATTCAAACCTACCAGCCACTTCTCAGGAGAAAGATGGGATTTTGCACTCCGGGAAAGAATTAAAGTCTCAGAAACTCACAGGGGTGAATCTCTCATCCCCTGCAGGATCCCTATGAGTCTGCATCAGTTTGATGGTAGTGTGCTTAGTTTTTTTGGACGCTAGAGATCCAGGTATGATTCTTGGCCAAAACAGCTTATCTACAGACACTATCCTCTGTCAGTGGAGGCTGGTTGGGATTAGTCAAACCATGGTCCTATAGAATCATAGACTTTTATATCAATATAGATCTTTATTCAAATATATCAAAATATGAAGCCTTGACTTCTCAACATATCTTCTGTCTTGGTCTATACACTTCTAGGGGAGCTGTTTCCATCTCTCTATCTCTTTCTTGGAGAATTCAGTCCGCTTTGACTTATACCATATCAAAGGGCAGATTGGGCCTTCTTTAAGGGACTCAACTTGTGGTAAGCACTTCTTGAGTATGAGGAACAAAAAGAAGTCTGAAGGAAAAGACCACAGTTGTAGGTGGATGGGATAGGGTTTTCCAATTAAGCTGTCACAGGACAACCCCTGTTATCCTCAAAAATAAGAAGGTGCATGGTCTTGATGGAAAGAGACTTCACTAGCTCTCTTCTCATCTGTCAGCTCTGAGTCAGTCTGAACCAGGCCAAGGAGCAAATTGATATCCTGAATTGGCCAAAGGGGCCCAGGGACCTGCAGTCCTCCGCTACTCCCTCCCTGCTGGTGGGGTTGGGAGGTGGGGGGGGCAATGTGGTATGCGATTGAGCAGTTCAGTTGCAAAGACTCCACACTGCCCACAAACTGTATGTCTATATTCCAGAAATGTTAGATAATGCTCACCTTTTCCAGCCAACTCAACCTCCTCCCTCTCCTTCCTCTGCACCCTCACCACTACCTTGCTGGTTGATCGTCTGCCCTTAGGTAGAATTGTTAAGTTCAGCTGGACTGTCCCATCAAGACCTGGTGATTTGTCACCCTATGGCCACCAATGAAGCATAGCAGCTTTGGTCAATTTACCCTGCTTCCACTCTATTTCTATACTCCCTTTTCATAAGATCACAGAAAAAAAGTTGCTAACACAGGCTTAAAACCTCAGTTCCTAAAGGAAATAAGCAATAACATTTTAAGGATACAAAGAACAGAAGTGCAAAGCAAATCAATATATTTCCTATCAAGTGCAAACATCTCCAATTAAATTTAATATCTGTAAATATTTGCATTATTTGCTAATTTTTAATCTTACAGTTTACTTTCCAAATCCATTCATCTAGACACAATTATTTCTCTTTCTTGATGGAGGCTCCACCTTAAGCCACAAGTCACAGTCAAATTTCTATATTTGAAACCTGACCAACATTTGACAGTTTTATCTTTGTTATTTTTTCCCCAAAGTCCTTATCTGAAAATACTTTTCTAGTCTTTGTGAAAGACTGCCATGGTGGTGAGATAAAAATGTGACACCTTGTCCTTGATCCCCATCTTGATCCAATGTGTAACTGCTCCAGGTTTTATATTTTCTGCTTTGATTTTGATTGAGCCTTTTCTTTGTTTTGCTGTGTCATTGTTGGGCTGCATATGTTCTGTTTTGATTTTGCATGATTTTTTGGCATACAAAACCCAGATTAGGTAAACCTGTAGAGAGAACAACTGGATCAATAGATTCAAAGTGAGATGGAAGGAGGGGCTGGCTGGAAATGGGGAACTGACTCCAATGAGCACACGGAAGAAGAAATATCCTAGAACCAATAGCGGTGCTGGCTGCACAACTCTTATGAATGTGATTGAGCTTATGAATGTGATTGGAAAGTGGGACACATGAGTGGTTTGTAAGTGAAAGTAATAAGATAAACAAATGAAAAAAGTGAGGCATTCTTACTCATTTTGTGGCTCTTGGGCAGAGCGCCTGGTGATGTGCTTTGATAAGGAGGACAGCTTAGCAAACCTGAGATGGACTTCTCTGTCACGTCAAACATGGACTTGGCTGTACCTAATCATAATAAGAGTTGTGTAAAAAACTAAAAAAAAAACAAACTAAAAACTAAAAGAGGGGCTGAGCCCCAGTGGCTTAGTGGTTGTGCGCGGGACTGCGGCCCACTGGGATGGAGGTTCAATTCCAGCTCACAGGAGCAAAGACTGGGTTTCCTACTCCCACCACCAGAGGGCAGTGATGCCTAAAAAACTTTAAAAAAAAGTTGTGTTCTAGGAATTCCATGGTGGGTTATTTTTAAATAAGAAAATAATTTTAAAGTAGATAAATGTTTTTAAATAAATGCACAAAGATGCATTATATAGTACTATTACACATCATAGTAAGAAATAATTAGAAATAAAATTAAGTTCCAACAGTTGGAAAAGAATGGAATGAACTCTGTATCATTTGATGTGAGCCTGTTTACGATGTAGGTGAGGTAGGAAGCTAGCAATGGACTCTGACTTGTCACTAGGCTTTTTCTATCTCTGTTCCACAGTTAGAGGAGGCTCACCAGGGGCCTAATGTGCTTGAGGACTCTTGCAAATTGGTTTGAGGCTTCAATAAAGTAATAATGATGTCCTTAAAATGAACAAGTCTGTATATAAACCATAGATATATAAATGGATTTTGATCTCACACTTAATCATAGCCCCAATCTTAGGACAATTAGTTCTTCCGGCATGGCCCTGCTCAATATTAACTCCATGAAGTGATCACTGAAGATATGCATGGGTGTTATAGGGAAAGTGCTGTGAAGAAGCACAATGTCAAACATTTTCCTTTTCATCCAGTTGGGTCCTGGTCAACTCTACACTAGCCATTGTAACCTGGGACACTGGTTGTTCTTGCTGTTGGGTGCCACCAAATTGGTTCCGACCCACTTCAGCAGAATGAAACACTGTGCTGTCATCAGAATCGTTCTTGTGTTTGAGCCTGTCGATGCAGGCACCATGTCAAGCCACCTTAGTGAGGAAATTCCTCTTTTTTCTTGCTGCTCCTAGACTTTACCAAGCATGATGTGCTTCTCCGGAGACTAGTCTCTCCTAACTACACGTCCAAATGACATTAGACAAAGATACAGCTCAGCATAAGCCATGCCCGAATCTCAGGTTCCACACAAATCTGCAAGCTTCAGATCAGCCAGAGCTGCCTCTTCTCTCTAATCTCTAATGTTTATGGACCAAGTAAGTCAACAGGTACTAATAGAATATGCCCAAACTCAGGCCATCTATTCATTGCTGCCTTCCATCATATTCTCAGGTCTTGCACGCTGCCACTACTGGCAGATCTCACATGGACTCCACCACCAATATCCTTGGGATTTCTCTTGTCTATATTTTGGGGGTTTATTTTATTTCAATCAATGCTTCTGTTCATCTTTCCTTCATAGTTTCTTCAGTAATCTTACATGGTTTCTCTTTTCTTAAAATAATCTATCTCTTTGGTATATGATTTACTTTTTAAAAATAGTTTTATCGACATAATTCACATGACATGAAATGTAACAGTTCAATCATATTAAGAAGAGTTGTAAAATCTTTACCACAATCCATTTCAGAACATTTTTTCTTTCTTATACTTATTGTTGTTAGTTCTTCACAGCCACACACCTCCCCTACCATGCCTCTAAGTAATTATTAATCCAATTACTGTCTCTATAGGTTTACCCCTCTTAGATTTCACATACAGGAAAACAAAAACAACAATGACAACTTGGAGCAGAAAAAAACTCAATAGAAAAGAAAGCAGAAAATATTAAAAAACTGAAACAACTTTTAAATGAGCCAAAAGGGAGATCAGATGATAACGTATTATATTTAACTTAACTGCCTCTGCCATAATAGATATTACAGAGCTTTCTGTCATAGAGGAAGGCTATTAGAAGCAACTTACTAGAGACTTAATCCATGTGGGGACACTGGAAGTGGATTTTGGGCTTGCACTGTTAATCACAGCCTTTTGCGGGAAAAAAAAGTGTTCACAATTTAAGTTTTATTATCATACTGTTATCTACAGCCATACCACGCTGAACGCACCTGATCTCCTCTGATATCATATCCACTTGTGAATTTGGATTTTATTATTTATCAACCTTATATGACACAGGCTGTTGTGCTTGTACCATGTAGACTTAGTTGATGCTTCATGTAAAAAGATGCTTTTCTTAAGACAGGTCTTTAAGACCCCAAATTCTATTCTTTATGATAACTTCACCATAGTTTGCTGTAGTTCCCATATCTCCATGAGGGACAGTTTGGAGTAGGGTCATGTTATAAGAAATTTGATGTTCTTAGGTTAAGGCAATGATTAAACCAAAGTCCATTCACATAGCTATGGCTTATATATGTCTATTGTCACTGTATTATAAAATACTATAAGAGGGAAATGAGGAGGTGATATCAAGGGCTCAAGTAGAAAGGAAATGCTTTGATGATGGCAATGTATGTATAAATGTGCTTGCAACAATGGATGGATGGATGGATTGTGATAAGAGCTGTAAGAGCTCCAGTAAAATAATTTAAAAAATAATAATCAGCCATTTAAGATAAAAAGAGCAACATCAAAAGGACAAAGTAGAGAAGGCAGAAAGAGTTTTAAAGGAAGATGAAATGGAAACAGAAATAGGCAGAAAGTGTGATAAATGATGTTAACTTATGGAGATTACAATTAATGACAAGAAACAAATTGTGTATGAACTATGGGATGGAAAACTGATTGGCTCTGCAAACCTTAACCCAATTCATAAGAAAAGTCTAAATATGAAAACATTTTTAAAAACAGTTCAAAGGGGATATTGGGAGAGGAGGAGGTGGGAAAAAGAAGGGGGTGCTGACCAGCACATAGACAAGGGAGTGACTAGTGATCCAAAATCAATGGCAAGGAGGGTGTGAGATGCCTGGTAGGGACTGATCAAGACTAAGGTAACCAAGAGAAATTACTGAAACTGAAATGAAGTCTGAGCATGATAGTGGGACAAGAGGAAAGTAAAAGGAAATAGAAGAAAGAAATGGGAGGCAAAGGGCATTTACAGAGCTCTAAATACAGGCAGGTACATAGGTAATTTTATTTATATAATGATGAGGAAATAGATATACATACATGTATTTATAAGTTCAGTATTAAAGCAGCAGATAGACATTGGGCCTCTACTCAAGTACTTCCTCAATGCAAGAACACTTTGTTCCATTATATTGGCATTCCATGATGCTCACCTTCCAACAGGATCACTGAAGACAAATGTGTGCATAAGCAAATGTGGTGAAGAAAGCTGATGGTGCTTGACCATCAAAAGATAAAATGCCTGGGGTTCTTAAAGGCTTGAAGGTAAGCAAGTGGCCATCTAACTGAGAAACAACAAAGCCCACATGAAAGAAGCACACCAGCCTATGTGACCCTCAGGTATTGAAGGGATCATGTATCGGGCATCAAAGAACTAAAATTTATATTATTGTAAACGATGAAGAGTACTGGTTGGGCACCGAAAGCCCATCTGTAGGTAAGGGACCTCTCCTTACAGAAGGGTCACGAGGAGAAGACAAACTTGTCAGGGTGCTGTGTAGCAAGGGTGAATCATACAACTTTCATCTAGTTCTTCAATACTTCCTCCTCCCCATTATCACGATCCCATTTCTACCTTACAAATCTGGTTAGACCAGACGGTGTATCCTGGTACAGAGAGGAACCAGAGATATTGGGAATCCAGGACGGATGATCCCTTAAGGTCCAGTGGGGAGAGTGGCAATACCAGGAGGGTGGAGGGAAGGTGGGGTAGAAAGAGGGAACTGATTATAAGGATCTACACCTATAACCTCTTGAACAATGAGGAAGAGTGTGAAGGGAGACATCGGACAGTGTAAGATATGACAAAGTAATAATAATTTATAAGTTATCAAGGGTTCATGAGGGAAGAAGGAGCAGGGAGGGAGGGGGGAAAATGAGCTGATGCCAAAAGCTTAAGTAGAAAGCAAATGTTTTGAGAATGATGAGGGCAACAAATGTACTAATGTGTTTGGCATACAATGGACATTTGTATGGATTGTGATGAGAATTTTATGAGTCTCCAATAAAATGATTAAAACAAACAAACATGTTTTTAAATGTTGTAAGTCATCCCTATGGAGAAGTATAATTAATTTGGCCAATATTATAGAATTTAAAACACTGTTGAGAAAAGGAAATTGTATATGCATAGGCCAGTATTCGATTGTTGAGTGTACACTATTTACAAAAAAAATGAAAGCTGAGTATAGGACAAAACTTTTAATAACACTCACTCACTAAATCTTGTCATGCCTGGCAGACTACTATATGTCATTAAAAAAAAAACAAAGAGAGAATAGAAATATAGTAAATATATGATAACCCCAGGGCACTGTTCCCTGGGACACCCTCAGAACAAGAGGTCCAAACTAAAGTCTAACATCTTTTATTCCATAACTTGGAATAGTGGTCATATCCTTTTTCAAGGGTAGAGTCTAGAATTCCACCTGCCTATACCATGTGGCTTTGACTTCCAAGGACTGGGTATAAGCCAAATCAAAAGAAACATAATGCCAGCTGTACTCTCCTCTTGGTTTGTATATAAGTACGGTTAGCCTTTTTTTCTCAATGGCATGCTGCTTAACCTGGTTTACCCAACAGCAGAAGTGTAATTGCCTTCTCCAAGATAGAGGCATACCCCACTCACCTCTTGACTTCAGTTTTCACTAATGTGATTTAATTTTTTCTATTATTTTCTGAAATAGATATGCTTTCAACCATATTGAAATAATGTTATTCTAGCAACATGTATAAAATAATAAAATAGCAACATGTATAAAATAATAAAATAATGTTGGTTTTACTTCAACACCTTTTCCATATATCATTTTTCAATATAAAATGATGATTATTTACTCATTCTCTGTTATTCCCATCATCTATATATCCCCTTGTAATCTAG
>PVJH01017709.1:0-47072 GCA_004026705.1 Nesogale talazaci | reverse complement strand
AACCAGGATCAACAAAAAACCACGCCCCTGGGTTCTGTACAGAGCCCTGGTGATGCAGTGGTTAAAGCACTGGGCTGGAATTCACATGATCAGCAATTCGAAACCCCCAGCAGCTCAGAGGGAGGAAACCTGCACTTTTTACAGTTAATCACTAACCCACGGGGTGCCTATGAGCCAGTACTGACTGGATAGCAGTGAGTTGGTGAGCTGGATTGTGCAACCTCAATTCAAACTTTTAATTGTTTTCTAGATTTTCCTTCCCAAGACCCATCCTCCTATCTTTAAGCCAATAGTCTAGGCGTATGAGTCATTCTTTTTTATTAAGATAAATAGTTCACGAATTATAAAATTCACATTTTGAAAGTAAATATACAACTCAGTGGATATCAAATAGACACAAGGTTATATACAACCATCACCCAATTCCAGAACATTTCCATCACTCCCAAAAGAAACCCATTACCAGTTAACTGCTCCCTAATCCACCCTTCCCTGAGTCCCTAACAAGCAATGGTTAAATTAATTTCTCTATACATAGATTTAACTATTGTGGGCAATTACATAAATGGAATCATATCATATTAACCTTTGATATCCTGGCTTTAAGATTCATTTTTGGTCATTCTCTCTGTTAAACCAAAACAAGTAATATTGGTTCTATCTCCAAAATGCCTGTATATTCCAAATCTACCTAGGCCTCACCAACTTCTGTGCCAGGATCTCAAGCTTGGACTTCTACATTAGTCTCCTGCTTCCACTCTTCCTCCATTTCCACCCCCAAGATTTTCAATACACAGTTGCCAGGGTGGTCGCTTTTAGAATATAAATCTCATCTGTGTTAAACTCTCCAATGGACTCCCTATCATTAAAAAAATTCCAACTAGAAGTCTCTAAATGGTTATCCCCATCTACCCGACCTCATCTCCTAGCAGTCACACACCTCCCCCCCTCCCCCACCCCTTCAACCACAGTGGACACATCCATTCCTTGATCATGTCAAATGCAATTCCCAGCTCAGCGCCTTTGCCTTCATGCTTCTTTTGTAGGAAATGCTAGTGCCCCAGACCATCACATGGTTGGTTGGTTCCTCCTCCTTATTCAATTTTCTATTCAAATGCCACATATTCTACTTACAGAAACACTCCTGACTCCAACATCAACATCACTCTATCTCACTATTCTATTTTTCCTTTCACAACACTTATCACTATTAGATTTATCTATTTCTGTAAATACGTCACAGTCTAGGTTCAATGGGGGCAGACACAGTCACTGTTATATCCCCAGCTCTAAATGGTATATAGCATGTGAAAGTAAGTCAAAAAGTATTGCAATTGGCAGTCTAGCCCTTGCACCTGTGGTTTACAAACAAAACATATTTAAGCCTGTCTGCAAGCATAGGACGGCTACAGACAAGCTGTCAGGAAGAACCCTTGGTCTCATTAGGGTGCCTTCAAAACAAAACAGGATAGTAAATATAAGTGTTGTATGAAGATCAGCTAGCTTTCCATCAATTTTCTAAGTAAGATCGAAGCTACTAAGGGCAATTTGGGAACAAATTTTAAGCAGGAACACATCTTGGATTTACCATACAGCAAGTCCCAATAAGAGGCCCAAAAACACAGAGAGGTCACCTCAGAAGGTTATGGCAACTGTTTTTAGAGATCTCAAAGGGGTCATGTCAATACATTTTCTTGTCTTGCAACATGCAAGACAACCGCAGGGGATTATTATGAGGAAGTTTTAAACTGTTTTAAAGTTTTAAAGTTTTAAAACTGAAAACTGCTTTAGGCCAGGAGAGTTGCACTGAGGAATCGTCTTCTAATCTGTCAATGCACAAGCTCATTCTCTTAGGGTAGCAAGGGCTGTCCTACAAGAAATTCACAAGGGCACCTTACCAAATCCACCCTACTGATCTGATAGTGCCACTCTGACTTCTTTTTGTTCCTGAAACTCAAAGAACATTGTGGCAGTCACCCATTCTTGTGTCAATTTGAGGATTAAGAGGGTAGGGGTGGAGTCTAGCCTATCAATCTGGAGATAATCAATGACACTTAATTGTGAGCATAGCCTTCTCTGAGAATTATGGGAAATCTGGTGGTATTTTCCCCTTAGAGGTGAGAGACTCATGACTCAGTCCCTTGGAGAGAGTCTACTGGAAGACACAAGGCTGACTCCCTGTGAGACATCCCTGATGGAACCAGACCTCTGAAGGGGGGAAAGGCACGAAGAGACTCCTGCCACTCTGAGAAGCTTGAGAAGCCAGAAAGGCCCCTGCCAGAGCTGAGATGCTTACAATGACACGGAATCCAAAGACTACCCACTGACTTGTGATTGCCCTGGTGTTATTGCATGTGCCTCGTGAACTGAAGAATACTTTATAGATTTGTATCAGACATATGGGCTAATATCAGACTTGTGGGCTTGGACCTCACTGGAATGGGAGGTTTTCTCAATATTCTATTCTTCTTTCTCAATGTTCCATTCTTCTTATATATAAACCTCTCTCATATATATATATATATATATATATATACACACACACACATACATACATACATACATATACACACATATATATATTTATAAATTTGTTTCTCTAGTCTACCCAGACTAACACAAATGTTTAAAAGGAAAACAACTGAAGTCTCTTGTGAATACCAAAATTGCCATTTTGAGGAGGAATGGAGAATTCTTTAGAAAAGGGTTAAGAGAAATGACACACACCAATAAAAACCAGCCTTCAGAAGTATACTGAACTAGTTGGCAGATCGACTGCGAAATAACAGCCTCACATTTTGATGTTTTTTGTTTAGGTTGCTATGATTTGTAGCAATACTTTTTACTTCCCCTCAAACAGTGGGTATCGTGTTAATTTCCAAAAGATATGTTTACCTCTTGAAACCTGCAAGTGAGATCTTATTTGTTAAAAAAGAAAAAAAAAGTTGTTTGTAAATGTTAGATGTTGGTTGGTTGCAAACTATCAACTTTTAGTCTGAGAGTCAATCAAAAGTACTTCGCACCTCAGCAGCTCTTTCAGATGTCATTTCTATTGCCCCCTCCTGTATACAGTTTACAAGACTGTGGAGCTTTATGGAAGCAGACAGTCTCCTCGTTCTCCCACAGCGTGGGTGCTGGATTTGGACTGCTGGCTATGCAATTAGTAGGCCAATGCCTAACCCATAATACATAACCCACAGCACAACTAGGGCTCCTTTGATTTTAGGGAAGTCTCAATCAAAATAACAATGAGATCACTACCCACCTACTAGAATGGCTAAAATCCAAAATACTGACAATACCAAATGAGTATAAGAATGTGGGGACGGGCTGAGCCCCGGCGGCCTCGTGGTTGTGCGCGGGACTGCGGCCCACTGGGACGGAGGTTCAATTCCAGCAGTGGGGCTGGGCCTCCTACTCCCACCACCGGAGAGCAGTGATGCCCCCCCCCACCCCCAAAAAAAAAAAAAAAGAATGTGGGGCCAATACAAAAACACTTAGTTCTATTAAATTGGCATTCCATGATGTTCACCTCCCCGATACAATCGCTGAAGATTAATTGGGTACATAAACAAATGTTGTGAAGAAAGATATAGTGTCTGGGTTCTTAAAGCCCTGAAGGTAAACAAGTGGTCACCTCGCTCAGAAGCCCACATGGAAGAACCACATGGAAGAAGCACACCAGACTGTGTGAACACAAGGGGTGTAAGGGATCAAGTATCATGCATCAAAGAACAAAAAAAATCATACCATTGTGAATGAGGGGGAGTGTAACTTGGTAGAAAAGCCTGTCAGTGTGCAGGGTAGCAACGATGACGTGTACAACTTTCCTCTAGTTCTTTATGCTTCCTTTTCTCTACCCCCCACCCCATGCCACCCCACACACACACCACTTCTGATCCCAATTCTACTTTATAAACCCGGTTAGACCAGAGGATGTACACTGGTACAGATAGGAACTGGAAACACAGGGAACCCAGGACAGACCATCCCTTCAGGACCGGTGGTGAGAGGCGCGACACTGGGAGGTAGAAGAAAGGAGGCGCAGAAAGGGGGAGCCAACTACAAGGATCCACATTCACATCACCTCCTCCCTGGGTTAAGGAAAACAGAAAAGTGGGTGAAGGTTGGACAGTGTAAGATAGGGCAAAATAATAATAATTTATAAATTTTCAAGGGTTCATGAGGGAGGGGGAAGAGGAGGAGGGGGAGGGGGAAATGAGGAGCTGATAGCAAGGGCTCGAGTGGAAAGCAAATGTTTTGAGAATGATGAAGGCAACAGATGTACAAATGTGCTCGATACAGTGGATGAATGGATGGACTGTGATAAGACTTGTAAAAGCCCCCAATAAAATGATTTAAAAAAAAATAAAATCAAAGTACATTCCCTTTTCCAGTATTAGAGACTACCTTCAAAACCGAAGCAATTGTTTCTGCATATAAAATTTCATCCAGCAGAAATCCTCCACATCAAAGGTACCAGAGACCCTCTTAGATCAATTCTTCCATCTTTCTTTTCATTTCTTGGCCACTCTAGCCAGGACTTAGTGAGTGACAATGTTTCAATTTATGCCTCCTCACTGCATACTACAGTGCCTGGTACTTAACAGGTGTTCCTTAAATAGACATTTCGATGGACGGCTAGCTCAAGAATAAACATACATGATAACTACTTTTTTAAAATACTTCCATTCATTATATAGAAATGGAAAAATACAATTGAAAGACAATGGAATTTTCCATGAATTTCTGAAGCTCTCTTGTACTGCCACTGAAAGGGCAGATCGAACCCAGCCAGCAGCACCACGGGGAGAAGGATCTGGTGGTCTGTGCCCATAACGACGGCAGCCAAGGGCTGAGCCCTGGTGGCGCAGTGGTTGTGTGCGGGACTGCAGCCCAAAAGGGTTGAAGGTTCAAATCCAGCAGCAGCTCTCCAGGAGCACGGCTGGGCTTCCTACTCCCACCAGGGCAGTGACGCCAGAAGAAAAAAAAATGGCAGCCAAGACAATACTAAGTGACAGAGATCTCTCTACATGTTCTCTATGGTCAATCTGAGTCAGAACGGACTCTGCTCAACCCAACTACAACAACAAAAGTGAGCATTCACATTAGGGCCAACACATGCAATGAGACCATTACTCTCAAGAAAGATAGCATGTTATTGAGAAAGCAAGTCTTTGGGATCAGGTTTCCCCCAAATTCACAATCTCCCTTCACCATCTGGGTCCTTAAGTTCCTTCAGTATGCTGAGCTCTGTTTCCACCTCCATCAAATTGGGACTTTTTAAATCTCTGTTACATGATAAGATATATATTAAAAGTATCTGAAACGTTCAAAAAGCCATGACAGTTCAAAAAACCATCGCGATTACCATAAAGCTATTAACGTACACCCAGAAAATGCAGACAGAAGAAAAAGCTAAGTATCTAAACAACAAGAAAGCGTCATATACAAGTCTAAAAAGTGAACTCTATATATATCCTAAAATTAAATGTCTTTTAAAGTGGTCAGAATTTCTTTGAGCAGTGGTTCTCAACCTGTGGGTCATTACCCCACTGGGAGTTGAACGACCCTTTCGCAGGGGTTGTCCAATTCTTTTTTTTTTATTGGGCATCACTGCCCTCAGGTGGTGGGAGTAGGAGGCCCAGCCTTTGCTCCTGGGAGCCGGAATTGAACCTCCATCCCAGTGGGCCACAGTCCCGTGCACAACCACTACGCCACCGGGGCTCAGCCCGGTCGTCCAATTCTTAACAGCAGCAAAATCACCGCGATGAAGCAGCAACAAAAATAATGTTATGGCTGGGGATCACCACAACACGAGGAAGTGTGTGAAAGGGTGGGTCACGGCATTAGGAAGGTTAAGAACCACTGCTCTAGAGTGTTACGCGCCAAGCTATGCTTTGTGTTTTCTAACAGTCTAAAGGGTGTACAGGGATGGAGAGGAGGGTGCTGGTTGTCTTTTAGGGCTGATTTGACAGAACCTTTCTTCTGAAGCAACTCTGGCGGGGACCCCAGCCACCAACTGTGTAGTTCCATACATACGCACACTTCGCACCGATATCCCCAGAAGTGACAAGAGACTTCTAGTTGCAGGGAAGATGCGTTACAAGTCACACCGGCACAAACACCCCCTCATTCAACTCATGGCGTCACTAAGAAATCTTAGGGCAGAAAAAGCATTGGCATAATGTGTTCAGGAGCAGTTCAAAGCCAATACTGTTAAGTGGCCTCAAGTGAGTCCAACTTATGGTGACACTGTGTGTCCGCTATAAGGGTCCAGGTGGCCATTATGAAACTTCAGTGAAGTGGGGGAGGAGGAAGCATTGGTAAAATGAACTTAGAGTCAGGTTAAACACTACCTAGAAGAGAGAATTCAAAGGATGTATGTCACGATAATGAAATAGGCATTCTGCGTCCTCTGCGTCTAGAATGGGGAAAACTCAGGAGAAGCCAAGCTGGGGTTCTTACATAATGTGGTGTAATACATTAAAACAGGCTGTTAGAGCACAAGTAAAAACTATTTTACACAGATAAATGCACACACCCCCATCCTACTCCAGCAGCTGTTCACACAGTCCCTTCAATGCCAGATTTAAGGGCATTTAATTTGGAACACTTCAGACAAGGCCAATACCCCAAGGCACAAGACGAGGACACGGGTAATGACAAACTTACAATACTGTCAGATTGCTATCAGCTGCTCCCCGAGCCTGCTGCCTTCAGTCGCCTGACACGCAAAACCCACAGGGCTGCCGGCTTTCCCCGAGCCCGAGGCCCTGCAGACCCCGGAGAGCGCCAGCGGCTCCCCACCCACCCCCGGCGGAGTCGGACGGGCGAGCGCTCGCTGGCCCCGTGGGCCGCTGGGGCCCGGCGGGCGCGGCCCGAGGGTGGCGGGCTGGCGCGGGCGTCCCCGAGAAGCCGGGGCGGAGGACCGGCGGGGAGCACCGGTCAGCGCGAGGCGGTGCAGGGCTGGAAGTCAAGTGCTGACCACGCCTGCCGGGGTGGCCCGTCCCTCCTCACCTTGAGGGTCCACAGCGCCGCGTTCCGCATCAGCACCTGCGGCGGCCGCCGACCACGCCGCCCCGTCGCCACCAAGGATACAGCCCCTCCCCAGAGCCCCGCCATTGTCGCCCCTGCCTGCCAGCGCTCCACCTGACCTCTCACCCCGCCGAACGGGGCGGAGAAGGGGAGCGCCGCGGCTTGGACCAATCGCGGGCCGCGATCCCCCCCGCCCCGCCCCTTGCCTCCGAGAGCCTGCGAGGGGAGGGAGAACTGGCCGGACCGCCCCAGCTCCAATTCCGGTCCCTGGCGGGCGCAGGCCGGGACCCAGGGAGAGGCCCGGAAAGCCGGGCGCTGAGCACGGAAAAGGGAAGCGGCATCACCGGCTCGCTCCGTCCGTCCCCGGCACGACAGAGGCTGGAAGGACGCTCCTGAGTTCTGCCAGGAGTTTGTTGCCGTCCGCCTGCCTCCGCGCTGCTCACTTTGGGGAGAAGGATGTGGCCTCGGCCTCCCTGCAGACTTGCAAGCTAGGAAACCGTGAGAGACAGCGCCACTCTGGACTACTGTCCACTTAGGAACCAGCACGTGGCCCTGGGAAGGTCAGCTCTGTAACTAAGCCCTCATCGCAAAGCCACACCCCGGGATCGTGAGAGTCCCAGATTCCAGTTATCTGCTCAAAGGATGGGCCTTGGTGGGGCCTTGATGGGCTCAAACGATCGGGCTGGCTAGCCCCAAGAGCAGCAACTCGAACCCCCCACCTGCTCCACAGAGAAAAATGAGGTTTCCTATTCGCATAAAGTGTTATAGCCTTGGATACCCACAAGGACAGTCCTACCCCGTCCTACGGGGTCTCATGAGTCAGAAATTAACTCGATGACTGTGATTGATTGGTTGATTTTTCTTGAGTATGCTCCTCTATACTTAATTAATTGCAAGCACAAGACCAAAGCAGAGTTTTGGATAAGTGTAATCACAGAAAAAGTTGTAGGTTTGGAATGTAAGATCAGAGTTCAAACCCTCCCTCTGCCCCTTATGAGATGCAGAGGTTAATTCCACTGCAAACCTGTGGGAGAACGCCCTGGCTTTGGCTTCCAGAAAGGAAACTCTGAGGGCAGTTCTTGGTCATCCTGGTTCCTGTGTCTTGGGATGGACTGAATGGAAGTGGGTTTGAGTTCAGGGTGTTTCTGCTGCTTACACACAAGAACCCTTGTTAGTTCCATAGATTTTGAAGGCTAAGCTTTATAAAAATCTTAAGGATGTATACGATTCTCACTTTGAGAAATCGAGAGGGAAAGTCACTAAATGAACAGGTCTGGCTGCCTTCAGAGATTCAGTTTTGGTTCTGTTTTACTATGGAACCTGCACAAAGGAGAGAAAGTTGTTATTATAAACACCCATGTGCCTACCACACAGTGTCATCCAGCCAACTTATTTTCAAACCTGCTTCATCTGGTTTTTGGCTGGACTACTTTACACTTGATCTTTGGCAAAAGGCCAAGAGACAATATTGCTGGAGTATTTAAAAGTGTATCACACATAGGTCATCTGAACTATAAATATTTTAGTATCACGTGTTCTGCTCTTAAGTGTTCTTCCACTCCAGCAGTCACCTTGAAGAAATTCACAAAACTAAGAATGACCTAGAGTGTGTTATACAATATGATAGTTGAAGAATATTTCCTGAAGAGTGTTCTTTAAGGAACATTGATTCAGGCTGAGCTCTGGTGGCATAGTGGTTGTGTGCAGGACTGCCGCCCACTGGGTTGGAGGTTCAAATCCAGGAGCAGCTCTCCAGGAACAAGGCAGGGCCTCCTACTCCCACCAGAGGGCAGTGATGCCCCCCCCAAAAAAAGGAAAATTTATCCTCCTCAAGATTTATCCCCATATCCCTTATAAAGATCCGCTAATGAACATCTGGCAAGACCCAAGAAATCAGGTACTTAAAAAAGTGACCAAAGAACAAACACATAAAGACCTAAGAATTGCAACGTTTACACTTTCTAGATAGAAACTTTAGGACTATGGTGAAATAAGTTACTTTTTTGTGGCCATGTCTTAGTTCTTTGGGAAAACAGCTTGTACAATAGTTCCCCTCAAATACTGAGGAATTATCATTGCCCCAGTTTTCTCCCCTGGAGAGTTATTAGTCTTGCCTAGATTAATTGATATATTCTGGGTCAGGTGGAAACAATTTATGATTTGATCCTTTTCATCTGGGCTATAGCCGATCCTTAGGATTGGCACATACCTTGAAGATATTGGGGAAATTGCTATGAAAATTATCTGTAGACTATGCAAGCAGATTGACTATTGCTAAAATGTAAATAAAGTGTCTGTGGTCTACCAGATGGAATGGATCATTTTGTATACTCAACACCCAAATGACAGGAGTCATGCCTTGATGTTTACAAGGAGTTGTATATGTATATTTGGAGAGAGAGAGAGAACACCCACAAAGATTCTTGAGACAGGAAGAGCTAAAGTATGGATCCAGGACTGAAACACTGAAGACAAGAAAAGTCACCTGATGCATCCTCAAAACAGTACAGTTCACAAAAGCAAGAAGCTGGAACAGTAAAATGCCCAGCAGTAGAAGAATGGATAAAGAAACTGGACATAGCATACACCTAGACACTCTGCATCCCTGATAAAGCAGTGGTGAAACCATAAAACATCCCTTCGCAGGGATGAGCCTGGGAATCATGATGCTGAGAGCAGTTTATCAATCACAACAGGACAGGTATTATATGAGCCGGCTGTTTTAAGGATAAACACCAAGACAAAACTCGGGCTTCTGCTCTCAGGTCATGTAATCTGGTATCCCAAGTAATGAGGTAGAGAGCCTCCCTAGTGCCCATAAATCATACATCATCCCCTTTACACGTACATCTTAAAAATCACTTCGACAGAGGAGGCCTCACCTCAACTGGGGGCAGTTTGGGCAGAGGGAAAAGAACAGTTGCTGCCATGCAACAGTGTGCTAAGGCCACACCAAACCAATACCCTTACAAAAATGATAAGCAAACCTTACTGGAAGTTCAAGTCAAGATGTGGGAAGGGGACATGTATGTCTTGGGGAAAGCAATGACATTTCTGTTCGTGGGTAAACTGGAGCAACCTCTCATTAGGAAACATGTTTAATAATATAAAACCCAAGGAGATACTAAACCCAGCATTTTGTTCCTAATTGGACACTTTTGACCTACTTTCTGTTCAATCCTGGTAGATAGACTGGAACCTACGACTCTGTCTTTTAAAGGCACACAACACCCTTAATTGGCGACACCAGAAGGATTCCCTGTGGAACCCCATTAAGTGAACTAGGTTTTCCCTCAAACTCATCTGTAGCAAATTTAAGAAGCCAATGTCATACTCCTGTGGACTTAAGGCTGGAACACCCTAGTGAAAGAAGAAGCAGATGGTTGCTACCTTGAGGTTATGGAATTGGCAGTCATCGGACATTGGTACAGATCGCTGTCTTTGAGGGTACCCAGTACAATCACATGTTTACTATTTTAATGCTCCCCTTGCTTTTTTATGACAGGCATGTATTAGTCTGGTAGATATGGTTCTATCTTTGTGAATTATTGGTTTTGAAAGTTTGCCTTATTACCAATCCCTATTTTTTTGTGTTGTCCAATTACTTATGAGTCTAATCTGTATAAGTCAACAATTCATATATTGCAACCTGAAGTTGACCTATACCTCCATAATTTGCTTTTCTCAATATTATTTTAAATTCTAACGTACCCTGCTGCCATAGTGGTTATAAGTTGGGCCACAGGGTCAGCAGTTCAAAACCAGTAGCTCCTTGGAATAAGTGCAGGGCTTTCTGCTTCTGTAAACAGTTACAGCACAAAAACCAGCGTGGCTCAGCCTCAACCTCCAGGGTCACTATGAGTCGGAATTGACTGGCAGTGAGTTCAGTTTGTGTTATTTTTTTTTATTCATTTTAAATTCTACATGCTTGGCTAAATTAGTGGTACTATAAATAAAGGCAACACTTGGCTGTCGATTTGTCATACTGTGGTGGCTTGTGTGTTGCTGGAAACTATGTCTCTTGTTTTGCAACAGGGTCATGCAAGGGGAACAGGTTTCAGTGCAGCTTACAGACCAAGAACAGGCAACAAAGAAGGTCTCAACTCTACTTCAAGGAAGACGCTGCTGAAAACCTTCTACATGTCTTTGACCTGCTTTCTACTACTTTCAAAGGAAGCGGTACGTTGTCGGAGATACTGCCCCTCAGGTCTGAGAGCACACGCAAGGCGACCAAAGAAGAGCTGATTCTGTGGAGGGGAGTTGACCAGGGTGGCAGCAGGAGTTGGGTCAAGCCTGTAGATAGGGAACCTTCAGACTCTTTATATGCTGATAGCGCACAAATCAAGGTAAAAAGAAACAGCGATAGAAATCTTCCAATGATTGGAATTTGGAATGTGCAAAGTTGAAAGTGGTCAAAAAGAAGTAGAATATGGGCTGAGCCCCGGTGGCGTAGTGGTTGTGCGCGGGACTGTGGCCCACTGAGACGGAGGTTCAATTCCAGCAGTGGGGCTGGGCCTCCCACTCCCACCACCGGAGAGCAGTGATGCCAAAAAAAAAAGAAATAGAATGCAAGAAGATGGAAATCCTAGGCATTAGTGGGCTGAAGTGGAGTAATATTAATGATTTTGAATCAAAAAATCATATGATTTACTACACTGAGAATAATGTAAATAAGAGAAGTAGCTCGACATTTGTGGTCAGGAAGGAGCTTGCTAAATCCATCATCAAGTATAATGCTATCTGTGATTAGATTATATCTATCTGCCTTGAAGGAAACCCAGTGAATAAACTATTACTCAATTTTTTATGCACCAACCACAAAAGCCAGTAATAAAGAAATTAAAGAATCCTACCAACGTCATCAATTGAAACTTGATAAAGCATGTAATCAAGCTGTATTGATAGTTATTGGTGATTGAAAATGTAAAACTTGAAAACAAATATAAAGGAACAACAGTTTGGAAATATGGACTTGGTGACAGAAATGAAGCTAGAGATCACATAATAAAATTTGGCAAAACCAAAAACTCACTCATAGCAAATATGGTGGGGGGTTTTCAACAACAAAAAAGGTGACTAAATATAGGGACTTCCCCAGATGGAATACACAGAAACCAGTTGACTGCAGTTGTAGTAAGACACAATGGAGACGCTCTAAAACAAGACCAGAGACCAACTGTGGTGCAGACCAACAATTGCTCCTGTATAAGTTTGGTATAAAGCTGACGATAAGGGGCAAGGGAGAGAGGGGGAACGAGGAGCTGATACCAAAGGCTCGAGTAGAAAGCAAATGTTTTGATAATGAAGATGGCAGCAAATGTACAAATGTGCTTGACACGGTGGATGGATGGATTGTGATAAGAGTTACATGAACCCCCAATTAATATCTTTATATACATATTTTTTTAAAGCTGAAGATAACTATAACAAATCAACAAGACTCAACATACAACATTAAGTCAACCCCACCTGAATTTTTAGAACATCTCAAGAACATATGTGATGATTTGAACACTAATGACAGAAGACCTGAATGGACATCAAGACCAAAATTTTTTTCAATGATTTTATTGGCGGTGCTTACAGCTCTTATAACATTCAATACATCATCTGTGTCAAACACATTTGCACACGTGTTGCTACATTCCCACTTGAGCTCTTGGTATAAGCTCCTCTTTCCCCCTCCCTTTTTTAAAAAAAAATGAATCATTTTATTGGGGACTCATACACCTCCCCTCACGATCCAGACATACATCAATTGCATGTAGGTCAAATTTGCACACTTGTTGCCATCATCACTCTCAAAACATCCTCCCTCCACTTAGGCCCCCAGTTCCAGCTCCCCATATTTCCTTTCCCCCCACCCCCCTCTCCCATGAACCCTTAATAATTTACACATTGTTATTATTTTTCACATTGTACGCTATCCAATGTATACTTTACTCACTTCCCTGTTGTCCATGCTCCAGAGAGGAGGTTATATGTAGATCCCTGCAATCAGTTCCCCCTTTCTTCTCCACCTTCCCTCCACCCTCCCAGTGTCACCACTCCCATCACTAGTCCTAAGGGAACATCTATCCTAAATTCCCCATGTTTCCGACTCCATGTACCTCCCCAGTTCTAGCTGGACTTGTCTGGTAGAACCAGGAGCATGATAGTGGGTAGGAGGAAGTATTTGAGAACTAAAGAAAAGTTGCATATTTCATTCTTACTACACTGTACTTTAACTGGCTCATCTACTCCCTGCAACCCCTCTGTAAGAGGATATTGCTTCACCTATTGATGGGCTTTAGGTCCCCAATCTGTACTCTCCCCCACTTATAATGATATAATTTTTAGTTCTTTGACGCCTCACACCGGATCCCTTCAACACCTTGTGGTCATACAGACTGATGTGCTTCTTCCATGTGGGCTTTGTTGCTTCTGAGCTGGATGGCCACTTGTTTACTCAAGTCTTTAAGACACCAGATGCTATATCTTTTGATAGTCGGGCACCATCAGCTTTCTTCACCACCTTTGCTTGTGCATTCATTTGTCTTCAGTGATCGTGTTGGGAAGGTGAGCATCATGGAATGTCAATTTTGGGGATTTTTTTTGGGGGGGGGTGTATCATTGCCTCTGGTGGTCGTGGGTGCTACCCAGTGCCGCTCCTGAGAGCCGCCACTGGATTTGAACTGCCAAGCCCATGGGCTGCAGTCCCGCACTCAACCACTTATGCCACTGGGGTTCAGCCCGGAATGCCAATTTTATGGAACAAAATGCTCTTGAATTGAGAAGTAGTTGAGTGGAGGTCCAATGCCCATCTGCTGCCCTAATCCTAACCCTATAAGTATATGCTAATTGAACTATTTCCCCATCATCACATATAAATATTTGCACCTATGTATATGCTTGTACTTAAACCTCTATTAATGCCCTTTACCCCCCAGTTCTTTCTTCTATTTCCTTTTACTTTCCTCCTGTCCCATTATGCTCAGCCTCCATTTGGATTTCAGTATTTTCTCTCTGTTACATTACTCTTCATCAATCCATATGGGATTTCTCTCACCCACCTTGTCACTGATTTTGAATCAATTTTTATTCCCTTATCCCTGGGCTGGTCAACAACGTCTCCTTTCCCCATCTCCCCTTTTCCCATGTTCCCTACCCCAGAACCATCAGTCCTGTCATTTTCACCTCCAGACTGTTTGTTCAGCCTATCTTATCTAGATAGACCTGCAGAGGTAAGAATATGTACCCAAGGGCTGAGCCCTGGTGGCATAAGTGGTTGAGTGCGGGACTGCGGCCCGCAGACTTGGCGGTTCTCAGGAGCAACACTGGGTAGCGCCCCCGACCACCAGAGGCAGTGATGCCCACAAAAATAAAAATAAATAAATAAAGAAAGAAAGAATATATACCCAAAAAAGGCATCCTAAAATGAAGCAACTAAAGAAAATAAAACAATGATAACAACAATAAAAAACACCCCAATGTCCTATATATATGCAAAAAAAATAACAATATAAAAACCTGTAAATAGTTCAAGATCTGTTCATTGATCTCCAGGAGTGTCCCCTGGTTGAGTCAGATGGGGTGCCACACCCTGGCCCCAAAGTTTATCCTTGGCACTCCATCTGGAGCTCCATGCTCTGTTGCACACCCTTAGTGGTTTTTGGTTTTTTGGGTTTTTTTTAGGCATCACTGCCCTGGTGGTGGGAGTAGGAGGCCCAGCCTTTGCTCCTGGGAGCGGAATTGAACCTCCATCCCAGTGGGCCGCAGTCCCGCGCACAACCACTACGCCACCGGGGCTCAGCCCACACCCTTAGTGTTTTGCCATGGAGTGGTTGTGTCAGACAGGGCATACTCCTGACCCTGTTTCTCCATTGTTGTCCCCAAAAGGCCTTGGGTCAGTGATGGTAGCTGTATTTCATAGTGGAGCCAGTCATATGATCCTCTTTTTGTATCGGCTACTCTGAGTGGGAACATCATCCTGAAGGCTCAGTGGGCCAGGATACACTCCATTCTCTTTTCCTCCCCCTTCGTTTGTTCTCATGTACTCTGGTCAGGCATCTCTCACTCCCCAAGCTGCAGCTTCGGTGCTGAACTCCAAGGCAAACTCCCCTCGGGGAGAGGTGGTTGCCCCTGTAGTTGGGATTGAAGCTGTGTGCTCAGACCCCTCCATTGGTTCCCCGCTCCATGCCGTCATGCTGCATTCACATCCTGGATCACCGGGTTTAACTTTGGTCCCTCTTTCCCTGTGGAGATATAAACAGTACACTTCCCTTGGGTGGGTAAGTACCCCATTCCCTCTCTACACATCACCATCTGCCCCACTCCACCCCTGTCCCTCCACTCCAGTTGGCTACTATATGGAGCCCTGGATTTGGTATGGCCCCTGCCATACTACCTGGGTCTCTCCCCAGGCATTTCTGTATACAGTAGCTTTTTACCAATACCCCTTTTGCATTTTTTTTTAATTAAACTTCCCTCCGTGGACTCATGTTGTACCTGTCCTTTTGCACTTGGTTAACTTCACTTAGCATAATTTCCTCCAGTTCTCCCCATGCAGTGATGTGCTTCATGTGTTCATCACTGCTTTTCCTTGATGCATTGTACTCCATTGTATGTATGTACCACGGTTTTTTAATCCATTCGTCAGTTGATGGAAATTTGGACTGTTTCCAAATCCTTGCCATTGTGAACTGTGCTCCGATAAACATTGGAGCACAGATGTCTGGTCGTGGATTGTTGCTTGCTTCTTCTGGGTATATGCCCAATAGAGGGATTGCAGGGTCATATGGAAGCTCAACTTTCATTTATTTTAGATATCACCAAATCTATTTCCAGAGTGACTGTACATACCTACAGGTCCCCCAGCAGTGGATAAGAGTTCATATCTCCCCACAGCCTCTCCAACACTTATTGCTTTCTGATTTTTTGAATTAGGCTATCCTTGAAGGTATTAGGTGTTATCTCATCATTGTTTTGATTTGCATTTCTCTTGTGGCTAATGATCGGGAACATTTTCTCATATGTTTATTGGCCATTCAAGTTTCTGCCTCTGTGAAACTTCTGTTCAGGTCCTTTGCCCACCTCCTCAGTGGGTAGTTAGTTTTGCTCTTTTTGGAAGCTATCAGGGTATTGTAGATTTTAATAATAAGGCCTTTATCTGATTTGCCTTTATCATTGCTAAAGATGTTTTCCCAGTCCATGGACTCTCTTATTACTCTCGGTGAATTCTTTCGATGTACACAGGTGTTTTATCTTCAGTGTATCCCACTTGTCTATTTGTGCCTCCTCTGTGTTTGTGTCCTTCCCTATTTCTGATAACCCATGTAATAATCCCTGTGCCAAAGTTCTCAGGTTGTGCCAATTCCCTCATTGATGACCCTAATAGTTTGAGGTTTCACTTCAAGATCTGTGATCCACCTTGAGTTTATTCTAGTGCATGGAGTGAGGTAAAAGTCTTGCTTCATTTTCCTAAAGGTGGATACCCATTTTTTCCAGCACCACTTGTTGAAAAGGGCATCTGCTTCCCATTTGATATTTTTGGGGCCCTTATCAAAGATCAGTTGTCTGTATGCTAGTGTTTTTATTTATGGGTTTTCAATTCTTTTCCATTAGACCAGACCACATTAATGAAGAAAGCAAAAGCCATTAAAAAGACAGGACGAGAAGAAAAGATCAAAGCGGATGTCAGAAGAGACTAAAAAATGTGCTTTTAATTGTAGAGTGGCTAAAACAAATGAAAAAAAAAGGATGAAGTCAAGAAGCTGAATAGAAATTTTCAAAGAGCAGCTCAAGATGCCAAAACTAGATATTACAACAAAATGTGCAAGGGCCTAGAATTAAAAAACAATAACAAGCATGCTCAGCAAATATGAAAACAAAAGAACTCAAGAAAAAATTCAAACCTCAAATTGCAACTTTGGATGGTTCTATAAGCAAATATTGAATGATTCAAGAAGGATCAAGAGAAAATGAAAGAAAACACAGAGCCACTGTACCAAAAAGAACTAGCCAACATACCACCATTTTAAAAGCCAGCATATAAGCAAGAACCAATACAGCTGAAGGAAGAAGTTCAAATTGCACTGGATGCATTAACCAAAAACCAGGTTCCAAGAGTTAATGGAATACCCACTGAAATGCTTCAGAATGCTGAAGATGCGCTGGAAGCATTCACTTGTTTATGCCAGGAAATTTTGAAAGATAGTTACTTGGCCAACTATCTGGAAGAGATCCATATTTGTGCCCATTCCAAATAAAGGTGTCCCAACAGAATACTCAAACTATAAATGGATATTATTGATATCACATCAAGTAAAATTTTGCTTAAGAACATTCAGCAATGGTTGTGCAATATATTGACAGCGAATGCCAGAAGTTCAGGCAAGAAACAAGGATATCAAGGCTGATGTCAGCTGGATCTTAGCTGAAATCAGAGCATACCAGAAAGATCCTTATTTGTGTTTCATTGACTATACAAAGGCACTCAACTGTGTGGACCATAATAAACTGTAGGTGACCTTTAGAAACATGGGAACTGCCGAACACTTCATTGTGCTCATGAGGAATTTGTACATGGGTCATGAGGCAGCTGTGCAAACGAAATAAAGGAAAGCTGCCTGATTTAGAATCGGGAAAGTGTGCGGCAGGGTTGTATCCTCTCACCATACTTATTCCATGTCTGTACTGGATTGTATGAAGTAGAGTGCAGCAGCAGGATCAGAAGATGGCTGATTAGTTACCTGTGCTATACAGATGACACAACCTTGTTTGCTGAAAATGAGAAGTAATTGAAGCACTTGCTGATAAAGATCAAGGACGTGGAGTTGAGTATGGGTTGCAGCTCAATGTAAGGAAGACACAATCCTCACAAGTGGACCAGTAGTAACATGATACATGGAGAAAAGGTGGACGTTTTCAAGGAATATGTCTTGCTTGGATTCACCATCAACCCTCATGGGAGCAGCAGTCAAAAGACCAAAAGCGTGTTGCATTAGGTAATCTGCTGCACGTGGCCTCTCTGGGGCATTGAAGAGCAAGGATGTTACTTTGAAAACTGAGGTGTGCCTGGCTCAAGCCATGGTATTCTCCACTGCAGCATATGCCTGTGAGAATTGAATATTGAATATGAAAGACCCTAGAAGAATTGATGCATTTAAACTGTGGTGCTGGAGAAGAATATTCACAATACCACAGCTAAAAGGACAAATCAATTTGTCTTGAAAGAAGTAAGGTTAAAAAAAAAAAAAAGAAAGAAGTAAGGTCAAAGTACTTCTTAGAGGCAAGGATGACAAGACTTTGTCTCACGTACTTTGGGCAAGTTATCAGGAGAGTCCAGTCCCTGGAGAATGACGTCATCTTTGCTGAAGTGGAGGGGCAGTGAAAAAGAGGAAGGCCTTCGATTAGGTGGATTGATGTAGTGGATGCATCAGTGGGCTAAGCCACAAGAACAACTGTGAGGATGGGGCAGGACCAGGCAGTGTTTCATTGCTTTACGCATAGGATCACTTTGAGTTGGAGTTGACACGTGGCACCTAACAACAATTATCATTACAATTGTCTTGGGCTCCAACAGGATGACTTATAGGGCTCCTTGCCATAAAATGATAATACCTCTAAAGTGAACCAGAGACATATATGAACCATAGATATATAAATGGATTTGGGCTTGCACTTAATGCAAGTCTCAATCTAAAAAAAAAATCTATGATATGACCCTGCTTAATGCTCATACTCAAAGGGATCACTGAAGATATAGGCGTGATCGCAAGGTGTGGTAAAGAAGTCAGATGGTGCCCAGCTGTCAGAAAGAATAGCATCTAGGGTCTTACGTCTCCAAACAAGCACCCATCTAAGTGAGGAGTCAACTGCCTGTAGGATCCAAGGATTGTAAATAATAAAATCCAACTTAAAGGAGGAAATGGTATCTGTGTCAGTCACAAAATCTAGTGTCAATTTAAGGATTAAGAGGGTAGGGGTGGAGTCTAGCCTGTCAATCTGGAGATAGCCAATTCGATCTCTAGGTGGGCATGGCTTCCTGGGAATTCTGGAAAATGTGGTAATTCCTTCTTGGAGGCGGAGATACAATCTCCGATCCGCTCTGTTCACTTCAGTGGAAACTTTCTACTGGCAATGCTCACTCCTTTGAAGATACTCGATTGACATGGCTGGTTCCCTGTGAGACATCCCTGAGGAAGAAGCCACATGAACATACCCTGCTATGGCTCAAAACTTGGACCTAGGGAAGCCATGTGGAGACTTCTGCCTGTGCTGAGATGCTTATACCACCACTGGATCCAAAGACTTTCTACCCACAGACTTGTGGTTGTTCATGCATTTGGCTTCATTGCATGCATTTCTTGAGTCTGAAGAGAACTTTATAGATTGGTATAGGATAGGCCAATATCAGACTTATGACCTTCGACTGGACTGAGTTGGGATGCTGTCTCAATGTTCAATTGCTCTTGTATATAAACCTCTTCCTTTTATACATTTTGTGTGCTTATGAATTTGTTTCTCTAATCTACCCAGACCAACACAATATTCGAATTTAGATTTTGAACACTTGGTTTGCACAAAGTTTTGGATGACAGTGGAAACCCAAAACCCATTTTCAGGGGCCTCACATGGATTAAGACTCCAGTGAATCCCATTTGAACCTAATCCAAAGATGTGAATAACCTTGTTATTAAACTAGGAGCATTGAAAAGCCAATTATAGCAGATGTAGTTATGTAGTTAATGTAACACCTTATCATTTGATCTCCTTTTTGACATATTTTAAAGTTGCTTCAGTTTTTAATATTTTATGCTTCCTTTTAATGAGGTTTTCTTACGTTTTATATAGTCATTGTTGTTGGGTTTAGTTTGATTGTTTGCTTCCTGTTTATGTTTTGTATGATTTTCTGTTTATGAATTCAGGATAGGTAGATCTGTAGAGACAGAGATGGAGTGGTGATGATCTAGAGACATGGCAGCTAACGATGAGGGAAATATGGAGCTAACAACTATGACTAGGAGAAGAAAATGTTCTGAAATTGATTGCACAGATCTTAATACAACTGATGGTTAAGCTGTCTGATATGTGAAGCATACATCAAAAAAGCTATTTTGCAAACAGTTACCAACCTAAGGAACTTGAACTCTCCCCACTCAGAGGCACTCACTTGTTTGGCATTTTATAAAGCAACCTTGTGAGGTTCAAACTTCACTGTCCAAATCATTCTCAATCCTTAAGTACGATCTGTTGCTGCCATTAGGTTCTAGCAAGTTGTTTCTGGCTCAAAGAGACCCTTGGTACAACAGGATGGAACACTGCATGGTTCTGCCCCCTCCTCACAACAGTTGGGTTTTAGCCCCATGCTGCAATCACTGTGTTAGTTCATCTCCTTGAGGATTTCCTGTTTCTCTACTAAGCATGACCTTTATCAAGGTCTTGATGGTTTCGCCTGATAACATGTCCAAAGTATATGTGATGATGTCTTCCTATACTCATTTTTAAGGAACATTCTGGAGGTTTCTTCATGACAGGTTTGTTCTGCCGACCATGTTATATTAAATATTCTTTGCCAATGTCATAATTAAAATCTGTCAACTCTTTGGTCTTCCTTTTGAATGTGTAGGAGGAAATTGAAAACACCATGACTTGACTCAGATGTTACTTAGTCTTGAAAGTAATATTTGTTCTTTAATACTTTTGTTGTTGTTGTTTTGTTTTTGGGCATCACTACCCTCTGGTGGTCGTGGGAGCTACCCAGAGCTGCTCCTGAGAGCCGCCGCTGGATTTGAACTGCCAAGCCCACAGGCCGCAGTCCCGCACTCAACCACCGAGGCTCAGCCCTTGGTTCTTTAATACTTGAAAGAGGTCTTATGCAGTGTATCATTTGATTTCTTGACTGCTGCTTCTATGGGTAATGATTATGGACACAAGTGAAATTAAATCCTAGACATCTTCAATAATTTCTCCTTTACTATGATTTTCTTTACTGGGACAGTTGTAAGAATTTTGTTTTCTCTGAATGATCTGCCTCTTCTTTCTTCCTAGTCAGTCTTAGCCTGGAAGCTCCACTGAAACCTATTCCTCATGGGCAACCCTGTTTGTATTTGAAATACTGGTGACATAACTTCTAGCATCACAGCAGTATACAAGTCATGACAGTATGACAGACTAATAAATGAGTGGTGATCAAGCAGGATAGAAGGGACAAATGGAATTCTCGAGTTCTAATTAACTAATCTTTAAAAATATCTTGCACTTCCTTGGCATAAACTGTGGACTTGTATCAGTTATACTGAATTTTTCAAGTTTATGGGCATTCCATCAACTTTCAGTCTGTTAGATGATAAATCAAGCATCTTAACTTCCTGTGAATGTTGCCTACAATTACAGACTATGCCTTACTCAAGGCTAATATAGCTTTATATTGCAAAATACTAATATAATCCACAAAGTGTAAACAACAGATGTGAGTAGCTAATCCACAAACTCTTTGAGAATAGTCCTTCACTATTTAATATACAACCATTTTCTCTTCAGAGACTTCAGGAAAAGACTGCCTTTCACCAATGAAAGAATCTTTTTTTTGGGGGGGGGGGGGAACACTGCCCTCAGGTGGTGGGAGTAGGAGGCCCAGCCTTTGCTCCGTGGAGTGGAATCGAACCTCCATCCCAGTGGGCCGCAGTCCTGCCCACAACCACTACGCCACTGGGGCTCAGCCCCCAATGAAAGAATCTTAAAGGGTCTTTTATTAACTAAAAACAGCAGGAAAACTTAGTGATGGTCCTCAGTATATCAAATAATGAGAAATAAGTCACTCTTTAATCGGGAAGCCTATGCCTATTAAATACCTCAATATGAGAATTCTTATAAATCTTCCAAAGCAAAACAACGGCTAGTTGGCATCTTCCATTCAAGACCATAACAACAAATTAATGATTGCAGGAAGTAGACACCCAAGACACAAGAAACATGGGAAGATAGCTATATAGGATTACATTTCCATCAATGTATTTTATTTTTAATTTTCCATAATGTGTTTCCATTTTTTTTATTAAAGATTACAGTGGTCTAATAAGCAATGGTTTGCTGGAGATAGATCTTGCCAGCACAGCAACCTTGAAGTTAGTTGTTTAATCATTAATAACTTGAAATTGCTATGGGTATATTTGTTGTTGTTATTAGATGTTATTGAGTCAGCTCTTACCCAAAGCAATTCATTGCACACAAAAAAATGAAACACTGTTCAGTCTTACTCCATCCTCACAACTGTTCCTGTACTGGAGCCACTGTACCAAGCGTGAAGCCCTTCTCTAAGGACTGATCACTTCCGACAGCATGTCCAAATATCAGACATGAGATCTCACCAGCCATGCCTCCAAGGAACACTGGGACCTTATTTGTCCCGACAGATCAGTTTGTTCTTTCAGCAGTACTTTGACTATACTTCTCCAACACCACAATTCAAATGCACAGATGCTTCTGTGATTGTTCTTATTCAATGTCCAACTTTCACCTATATATGTATATATATATATATGAGGCAATTTAAAATACCATGCCTTGGGTCAGGCACACCTTAGTCCTCAAAGTAACATCCTTGCTCTTCAATACTCTAAAGAGGTCACTTGCTGTGGTGGTCATGTGCTTATGTTAATTCAATGATTGAGATGTAGAGGTGGAGTCTAGCCTGTTAATCTGGAGACAGCCATTGAGTAGCCAATGAGGCCTTTGTGTGGGCATGGCTTTCTCTTGAGACTTCTGGAAAATCTCACAATGTTTCCCTCGTGGAGAGGAGAAGCTATCTTCCCCAGTTGTTGGGAGTTAGTCTTAGAGACAATCGATCATGGACAAGACAAGATGGCAGCATCTGAGGAGCTGAAGGAGCCGGAGGCGAAGCTACATGACCTTACCCTGATGGAACCAGACCTCTGAAGCTAGAGAAGCCATGTGGCAAGCCTGCCAGCACTGAGTTGCCTCTAACCACCATTGGACACTGTTGATGGACCCTGAGCCCTGGAAACAAGGAACCATGGGGAGACCCCTGCCAGCGCCAGGACTCTGCACCCACTGACCTGTGACCTCGTGAGTCGGAAGGAGACGTTATAGACTGATATCGGGCTAATATGGGCTAATACTGGACTTATGACTTTGAACTGGACTGCGTTGGGATGCTCTCTCAATGTCCTATTCCTCCAGTATATAAAACGTACCCTTAGATCTATATGCGTGTCTACAGATTTGTTTCTCTAGTTTACCCAGACTAACATACTTGCAGTAGATTTATCAAATGCACTAGGTCTTTTGATCTGACTGCTGTTTTCATTAGCATTGACTGTAAATCCAAGTATGACAAAATCCTTGACAATTTCAATCTTTTCTCGATTTAGCATAATGTTTACCTATAAACCCAGTTGAGAAGATATCTGAGGTTGTTCATAAGTCTTCCTCCAATTCCAATGCTTCTTTTCATATAATCTAGATTCTCTGATAGTTGTTCAGCACACAGATTGAATAAATATGGTGAGAGGATACAACCCTCAAGCAACCTTTCCTGATTTTAATCCATGCAGTATTCCCTTATTCTGTTTGCATAACTATCTCTTGATCCATGTACAAGTTCTGAATGAACACAATCAAGTATACTGAAATAGCCACTTTTCTCAAGGTCATTCATAGTTTGCTATGATCCACATAGTCAAATGCCTTGTCAATAAAACACAAGTAAATATCATCCTACTATTCTCTGCGCTAAGCTAAAAACCACCTGACATCAGCAATGATATCCCTTGTTCCATGTCCTCTTTTGAATCTGCTTTAACCTCTGGCAACTCTCTGGCAATGTAGTGCTGAAACTGTTGTTGGATGGTCTTAAAATTTACCGGCATGTGGTATCAGTGATATTGTTCTGTAATTTGAACATTCTGTGGGTCAGCTTTCTTTGGAATGGGCACAAATATGTGTCAGTTGACCAAGTAGCTGTCTTCCAATCTTCCTAGCTTAGACAAGTAAGTGCTTCCAGTGCTCCATCAACTTGTTGTTACATCACTTGGTATTTCTTTTTCTTTTCCCAATGTATCCATATTCAGCTTTATTTGGAATTAGTCATCTATCAAGAGTGGCCTTCAAAAGAGTAGGAAAAAAAATAAAGGAACCCATCAAAAAAAATTCCCTGGCAAGTGGGAGGAAGGGCACAGTGTTAGGATCCCTGTTTAGAGAAGGAAATGTTCTCCAGGTCATGGATGCCGTTTTTTGTCAATGACTCGAACACTGAAGGTCAGCAGATTCAGGATGAAGCGTTTCTGGAGCACCTCCAGACATTTCCTGAGAAGCTCCACTGCCCTCTCACGTGAGATGCTTGGGGTATAGTATCGATCCAGAATACTGAGAGTCAGGAAGGCACCATAGCCGTGGGCTGCGAAAGGGGCCTTTGCCAAGGCTGCCAGGTAGTCCATGTAGTAGAGCGTGGGGCCCTCGTGGCTCATCGTAGCCAGCCAGGAGGAGGTTGACGTGGTATGGAGTCCGACTCCGAAGACTGTCAGCCAGGTTTGGGCGAGTGAACTTAGCTGCTGCTGTGGGAGACAGTTCATAGACATTTTGCATCTTATAAAGTTGCACGTTTTTCTGACTATATTCTGCAAATTGCACAGCGTCACCAGCCTCTCCGACACATAGAAGCAAGATTTTTTTCACTCACCTTAAACATCTTGTCATGATCGTCTTTCATCTGGACAATATTGCTGGGAGTCACCCTGTCGGAGGCGACCAGGACGTAGTCCGGGCCCTGGATGCCGATGAGGTACTCCATCGCCGAGGCTGCAGGTCCGACCGCATGGGCGTCCCACTGGTTCCTCGGCCTGGCTGGTGAGACAGCACAGCCGAGCACCACTTCCTCCCATCAGTTGGTATTTCATCAATTCCTGGAGCCTTATTTTTGGCTAATGCTTTCAATGCAACTTGAATTTCTTCCTTCGATAACAATTGTTTTTGTTCATATGCTGCATACTGAAATGACAGTATGTCAACTAGTTCTTTTGTTTGTTTGTTTGTTTGTTTTTCAGCATGACTGCCTTCCGGTGGTCATGGAAGCTACCCAGCGCTGCTCCTGAGAGCAACTGCTGGATTTGAACCGCCAAGCCTGCGGCCTGCAATCCTGCACTCAACCACTTATGCCACCGGGGCTCAGCTGTCAAATAGTTCTTTTTGGTACAGTGACACTGTATTTTCTTTCCATCTTCTTTTGATACTTCTTACAATACTCATTATTTTTCCCATAGAATCTTTCAAGATTTCAAATCAAGATTCGAATTATTTCTTGAGTTCTTTCAGTTTCAGAAATACGAGAGGATAGTAGTACACATTTTTCCCACTAGGCAAGCATCAAGCAACTCACTCTAAGTTAGGACACCGAGTGGCATCACCTGGGAAGTTTCTCTCTGGTCACAATGAATTTTTTCATGAAAGTAGTTTTGCTCAAACCTTATTTTTTGTGTGTGATGGCCAATTTAAGAGATCATCTTGCAGCTGTGAAATTTTGTTTACTTGCTCAGGAAAAATGCTGCAGAAATTATCGTAATATTGCCGATAGCTTACAGGAACAGCACTAAAGGAAAGACTCAATATACAAGTGGTTTTCTCATTTCAAAAAAAGTGAAACGTGGATTTATGACAAACCTCATTCTGGACATTCATCAACTTCCCAAACAAATGAAACTGTTAGCAAAATATGTCCACTAGTTCTCCAAGACCGAGGATAGACCATTGAAGACATGGGGGAGTTATCTGGACTATCTTAGAGCTCAGTTCATTGAATTTTAATAGAAGATTTGGGAAAGAGAAGGGTTGCTTCGAAATTTGTGCTGCAGGTTCTGACTGACCAGCAAAAAGAGCTCCGAATGCTGTGCTTTGAAAGAACAACTCTGAGGGGCTGAGCCCCGGTGGCGTAGTGGTTGTGCGCGGGACTGCGGCCCACTGGGATAGAGGTTCAATTCCCACTCACAGGAGCAAAGGCTGGGCCTCCTACTCCCACCACCAAGGCAGTGATGCCTAAAAAAATAATAATAATAAATAAAAAATAAATAAAATTGAAAGAACAGCTCTGAAGTGACCAGACTTCTTTCCAAGGTCATATGCTTTTCCAAGACCCTAAAAGCAAACATTAATCAATCCAATGGAAGACACATTGTCACCCTGTCAAGTGAAATCAAAGATCAAGATGAAGCTCGTTTGGTTTTTTGATGTAAGGGGGATAGTACATTTGGAGTTCATTTCACCAGGTCAGACTGTAAAAGGTTCTGAAAAGATTGCGTAGCCGGGTATGACAAAAAAGGTCTGATTTGTGGCAGATGGGGGACTGGTTTTGCCACGCTAACAATGTACCTGTTCAGGCAGTCATCTCAGTCTGCCAGTTTTTGGCTACAGCCAATATGCCTCTTTGGCCCCACATACGTTACTCACCTGACCTAGGTCCATGGGACTTCTTTTTGTTTCCAAGAATGAAGAGAGACATGAATGGGCAACAATTTGTCAACAACATAGAAAAAGCTAATAAAAAAAACAAAGCCAGGACTGAGTCCCAGTGGCGTAGTGGTTGTGTGCAGGACTGCGGCCCACTGAGATGGAGGGTCGATTCCAGCTCCACAGGAGCAAAGGCTGGGCCTCCTATTCCCAGCACCCCCCTCCCCAAAAAATAAACAAAGCTATACAAACAGATGAATTGAACAAAGAATGGAATCACAGACTTGACAAATGTAGTCAGTGTAATGGAGAGTACTTTGAAGGTGATAAGGTTGTTTTGTAAAAAAAATTCCAATACATAGCTTTGAAAAAAAATCTGATTTGGGGAAACTGCCTTGTACTAAATGTGTTCCTCCTTTTTATTTTTCAAACTCTAGGTCTCTGCACATCTCATTATAATATTTGACTTTGTCTTCTTGAGCTGCCCTTTGACATTTTCTATTCAGCTCTTTGACTCCATCATTTCTTCTATTTCCTTTAACTGCTCTAAATAAGAACAAGTTTCAGAGTCTCTTCCTTCATCCACTTTGACCTTTCCATTTTTCCTGTATTTTTAATGACTTTTTACTTTCTTCAGTAATGGTGTTTTAATGTCCTCTCACCACTCATCAAGTTTCCTGTCATTGATGCTCAGTGTATCAAATCTGTTCTTGAGATACCGCTAAAATTCAGGTGGGATAGTTTCAAGGTCTAATATGCCTCTAAAGAACTTTTTTAATTTTTCTTCAGCATTCTTCTGAGTTTACATATGAAAAATTAATGATCCTGTTCCACAGTCAGCCCCTTGCCTAATTTTAGCTGTTGATATTGTAATCATCCATTATCTGTTCCTCTAGATGTAGTCAACTTAATTTCTGTGTATCCCACCTAGGAAAGTTCATATGTATGCTTGCCTTTAAGCATTTGTTATGAACAAATCATTGGTCTTGCAAAATTCTATCATGCAATCTCCATCTTTATTTTTATCCGCAAGTTCATATTTTCCAACTACTGTTCCTTTCCTCTTTGCTTCTCAATCACCAGTAAATATCAATGCATGCTTGAACATTTGCCAACTGAAGACATAGGTAGACTTCTTTAATTTCTTCATCACTAGCTTTTGTGGTTGGTGCATACAGTTGAATAATAGTTGTATTCATTGGATTTCCTTGAAGGCAGTTACATATAATCCTATCAGAGATAGCATTGTACTTCAAATTTATTTTCTACAATAAATGCTGCAACATTGCACTTCATTCTCAACATTGTAAATTGTGTTTTACTATGTAAGACAAATACCATGACAAATACAACAAAGTGACAGAGAAGTGGTGGATGGCAATACTTACACAATGGAAATCAGACACTGCTACAAATCAGCGCCTACCTACTTCCTTCACTTACAGAGAATCTGTTGTCAAAAATTTACCTGCTTCCACTGCCTCTAAGCTACCTCTCATTGAAAGTGTCCTTTGCATGATCAATAAATGGATAAATGTCCAATAACAGCTAGTATTTGCTTTAGAGTTAGCTACTATCTACACTTAAGCCAAGGTGTGCATTCCCATTCCTTTGGGGAGCACCCATCTCCATGATTCATGAATTAGACGATTCTAGAGGTAATCCTACTCCACCAGAAAGGCACGTTTTTAGATGGGGAACATCTCGATGGACTAGATAACCTAAGATCTCCTATCACATTGAGTTAGAAAAAGAGAGCACTTTCTCCACTAAAATAGCTGTGGACTTTTTCACTTCACATGATGAAGTGAAGGCATTTAGTTCATTTCCTCAGGTGACAGAACTAAAGAAAAAAAATGAAGCGCTCAGGCTTCTATCGGCAAAATAAGATCCCTGATGTCATAGCAGTTATACGTCGAGCTACTAACTTCAAGGTTGACAGTTTGAAATCACCAGCAGCTGCAAGGGAGAAAGATGGGACTTAGCGTCTCAGCACTTTATGGGGGCAATTTTACCCTGCCCCATAGAGTCGCTGGGAGTCAGCATCGATTGGATGCTATGGCAACAAGTTTGTTTATTTGTTTGGTTTTGCTTTATTTATTCATTTTTTGTTTTTGTTTTTTGTTTTTGTTTTATAAGCAAAATTTTGAACAACTGGAAGCAATAAAAGAAAAGATAAGGGGGCTGAGCCCTGGTGGCGTAGTGGTTGAGTGCGGGACTGCGGCCCACAGGATTGGCGGTTCAAATCCAGCAGCAGCTCTCCAGGAGCAAGGCTGGGCCTCCTACTCCCACCAGGGCAGTGATGCCCACAAAAAAGAAGAAGAAGAGATAAGGAATGCAGTGTCAGTGTACCAAAAAGAATTATTTGACATTCATTCATTTCAATAGGAAGAGTATTATCTAGAATCGAGGATTTTGAAGGAAGAATCCTAAGCTGTGCCGGTGGAGGATGTTCTTTGGGGAGGGAAGTGAGTTGAAAGACCCTGAACATTTCCTAATCCTGTCTGGGCAATAGCAAGCATCATTGCTTCTCAGAACCAGCCTAGGGAACTTGGCATAAGACTATGTACAAAACCCCTATCATTATAAATTAATGTTCATCCCCACATATGAACACAAATACACAGCGGTGCTGATAGATGTCAGCAGAGTATATTGTGGAGATGTGCACTAAATAAGAATGTGTACACCTTATAATGAAAAGATCGATAGAGGAAGAGGAGCCATGGAAGGATATGAGAAGATAAGTCAGAGACTTTATAAGGTAACCTAGAAGACAGGGATCTCAGAAAAGCCAAGAAGGAAGAGAATTCTAGTAGTAAGCTAATGAGTCAACAATATCAAATTATCTTTGAAATGAAGTTGAATATACCCTGAGAAATGTGTAATTGGATTGACTAGTTAGTAGGAATATCAATAGCAGCTGACCTCGGACTGATTTCCAGAATGTAAAAGACAATTCAGCTTTTCCCACTTCATCATTCAGACACCAGCTGCCCACATAGCTCTAATCTCTCTTACCCAAATCACCCAGTGTAGGGTTTCTACAAGTTAAGACTTTATTCCTCCAGCCAGTGCCAAAGAAGCATATTATCTTCAAACTGCTTCTCACTAATCCAGGTGGTTTCAATAGTTTTTTAGAATGACCTACAGAATATGGGGAAACTGTTATATGTAAAATTACTCATTTTTTTATAATCAGTCAGGAAATATGTAGAGAAATGCATCATACAAAATAAGAGATTTCCCTTCTTTGGAATGTATAGTCCCCAAAATCATGCGATATACAAATGACAAAATCTTGCTAACTGGAAGGAGAACTTGAAGCATTTGCTGATGAAAGTCAATCCAGCATTCAGTATGGGTTACACTTTAATGTAAAGAAAACCATGATCCTCACAACTGGGCCGATAGATAACATCATGACCAACGGAGAAAAGGTTAAAGTTGTCAAGGATTTTGTTTTGCTAATATCTACAATTAGAGCTCATGGAAGCAGCTGTCAAAAGAACAAAATATGTACTGAACTGGTTAAATCTGCTGCAGAAGACCTCTTTAGAGTCTTATTTTGTTGCTTGGCAAGGATGTTACTTTTAGGGCTAAGGTGCATCTAATCCAAGCCATGGTGTGTTAGTCTGGGTATATTAGAGAAAGAAATTTTTAAAATCATATGTATAAGAGAGAGGTATGTTTTTTGTTTTGTTTTGGTTTTGTTTTTGTGGCATCACTGCCCTGGTGGGAATAGGAAGCCCAGCCTTGCTCCTGGAGAGCTGCTGCTGGGTTTGAACTGCCAACCCTGTGGGTCGTAGTCCCACACACAATACTTCCTAACATTTTTTTGTTTTGTTTTTTTGTTTTGGGGCATCACTGGCCTCTGGTGGTGGGAGTAGGAGGCCCAGCCTTGCTGTTGGAATTGAACCTCCATCCCAGTGGGCCGCAGTCCCGCACATAACCACTAGGCCACCAGGGCTCAGCGGAGAGAAAGAGTTTTATATAAAGGATAAGTGCACATCAAGAAAACATCCCAACCCGAGCTGCCCAAACCTACACGTCCAACATTAGCCTCTATTTCCAACACCAATCTCCAAAGTCCTCCTCCATCTCACAAAACACATGTAATGATGCCGACGATAGGAGGAAAGCTCTATCAGTGGCTGTGTAAGCATCTCAGTGCTGGCAGGGTCTCCACACAGCTGCTCCAGCACCCAGGGCTGCACTGGGACAGGTTCATGTGGCTTCTCCTCGGGAAAGTCTTATAGGAAGTGAGCCTTGCCAGCTGAAGCAGGGAACTGGCTAAGGCAGCTTGCAACTTAGTCTGATAATCAGAAAGCAAGAGACCCAAGAACTAGAAAGGAGAGGTTCACTGAGCCATTTATCTCTCTGCCCTTCAATTGACCCCACATGTGTTTCTTGGCCAGGTTGGCACAATAAGCTTTAACTATCTCACATGGTATTTTCAATGGCCTCATACACATGTGAAAGTTGGGCATTGAATAAGGATGACCAAAGGTGAATTGATTCATTTGAATTATGGTGCGGGCAAAAAATATTGAAAATACCATGAACTGTCAAAAGGACAAATAAATCTGTCTTGGAAGAAGTATAGCTAGAGTGCTCCTTAGCAAGAATGGTGAGACTTCATCTTGTATACTTGGGACATACTGTCAAGAGAGATCAGTTCCTGGAGAAGGACATCATATTTAGCAACGTGGAAGGGCAGGGAAAAAGAGGCAGGCTCTTAGTGAGCTGCGTGGACACAGTGGCTGCAACAACGGGCTGGAGCATGGGAGTAAGCGTGAGGACGGCTCAGAATGAGCAGCGTTTGATTCCGTTGTGCAGAGTCGCTGTGGATCAGAACTGACCGCATGGCACCTAACACTGCTGCCAGAGCCATGCTGCTCCCTCTCCCATACCCTTCCCAAGAACAGATTATAATAGATTGTAAAGTTTATCTCAAAACAAACCCACGCCATCAAGTCTATTTGGACTCAGAGCAACCATATAGGACAGAGTATAACTGCCCCCAGGGGGTTTCCAAAGCTATAAATGTACAAAAGCAGACTGCTTCCTCTTTGACCTTCAGAACAGTTGGTTGGTGCAGTAAATGGTGTGGGAACCATGTCTGACTTCCTCTGGCTTCCCCAATGCCATGAGGAAGAGCCCAAACCTGCCTCTACTGTCCTTTCTTTATCTATTCCGATACGATATTTCACATTTATGCAGGATTTGATAACTCATGGCAATGGTCAACGGAGTTCAAAGACAAAATTTACATGGTGGGGGGGGGGAATTAGGGAAGTTAATAGGTTGTGATAAATTGAGATCAGTAAACAGGAAGGAGGCAGTCATTGGTCCACAAAAACATCTCTTCTCAGCCTGCAGTCGTCTCTTTCCAGTCAACAGCTTCTCCTTCACTTTGCCTTGCTTCCATAGGCCACGCTACAGACTCATACTTTTAGCACTACTCCTCTTGATCTGTGCCACAGTCTCTTGTGCCTCTGGTTATCACCGTGGTGTAGTGGGTTACAAGTTGGGCTGCTAACTCCAGGGTCATCAATTCGAAACCATCATTCAGTCAGAGGGAAAAAATGAGGTTTTCTGTTCCTATAAAGGGTTATCATCTCAGATACCCGCACAAACAGTTCTATCTTGCCCTATAGAATCAACTTGATGGCAGACAGAGAGGGAGGGATGGAGGGAGACAGAACCCAGGAGGACGAAATAATCAATAAAGTAACATCCTAAATACCAATGAAAGAAAAGCACATTCTAAAGAGTTTTACATTCACAATTACGGAGCCTTTGATGAAGTGACACATTTCATTTCCATTCATGATGATCTGGTGATGTCCAGTCACATGACTAGTGTTACTACAAGGGATATAACAGGCACAATCAGATTATAGATTGAAATAGAGGGATTTGCATTATTTGGCACACCATACTAATGCCTACCATCAAGTTCTTGAAGACTGAAAAAATGATTATTACAATCCATAGTTCCATTAGGTCAGGTATAATTGTAGAATTGTTGCCATCATAATATTCAATACATTTTATTTTCTTCTTGGAATTCTTTGATATCAGCAACCCTTACCTTCTCCATCCCCCACATTGCCACACCCCTAAACCCTCAATATATTATATATTATTATTGCTATACTTATACCATCCCATGTATCTATTCAAGTGGGGTTATACAGTCATTGCTATCAGTTTCCCCTTCTCATCTCCCCTCTCCCCTCTATATCCTCAGGGAGTCATTAATTCCCCTTACTGTCTTTGAGGTGGTTATCTAGTTTGAATTTGTGCATCAAAAGATCTTGATTTTACCAATGTACATACACAAATCTAGCAAAATTAGTGAGGTAAGGGTAAGACCATAATTGTGGGTAGAAGAAATTTCAAAGAACTAGAGAACAGTTTCACCAGAACTCCACTGCACCCTAGGTATGTTGTTCCTTCCATATGGACCTTCTGTGAGGGACTATCCAATTATCTTACAGGTGGGCTTTGCCTATGTTTCTTCACGTCAGTTTGATTGCCAGTTTATGAACTTCTGATACCTGTTGCTGCCGACACTTCATGATCACACAGGCTGGCAGGCTTCTGGAATGTGGGCTTTGTTGCTTTCATGCCAGCTGGCTGCTTGTTGAACCTCAATCCTTTAAGACTCCAGATGCTATCTCTTTTAATAGTTGGGCACCATCAGCTTTCTTCACCACATTTGCATATGCTACCATTTTGTCTTCGGCAATTGTGTTGAAAAGATGAGTATCCTACGTTGCCACACTATCAGAACAAATTGTTCTTGCACTGAGGTAGGATTTAAGCAGAGGCCCAAAGTCCATCTGCTTCCCTATTATACTTACATATATGTACGTACCTAGATAAATACACCTATCTTTATAAATTTATATCTTTAAATGTATACAAATCTATATTTGTACATAGATATATAATTTTCACTTCCTTGTTGTTTCCTCTATTTCTTTTTTCTTTCCTCCTGCCTCACTATTATGTTTGCCCATCGTTCTCCTCTCAGTAATTCCTCTTGGTTACATCTCAATTGATCAAACATCACCAGGGACACAACACCCTCTCTTTGTTGTCGCTTTTACGTTCCTGGCTAGTCCCCTGTCCCTGACATATTGGCTCACTATTTCCCTTTTCCCATGTTCTTCCCTCCCATGTCCTCCCCTGGCCCACCTCACCCGCCAACTGTCAGTCCCACAGCTGTCTCCTTGAGAATGCTTGTCCTGTCTATCTTGTTAGATAGACATCAGAAAGAAAAAGAGAGAGAGAGAGAGAAACATATAAATAATTTCAGGTGTACCTGTTAACCTTTGTAAATATCACCCAACCATTTCAGATGAGGTGTCAAAACAGCTCTCCCCACCCCCCACATCTCCAGTCACAAGTCCATTTTCTGGAGTCCTCTGGACTTCTTGGTTTTGTTCCCCTTGCTGACCTGTTGTACTGCCCTCTTGGTTTGTCCCTAGAAAAAATTTTTAATGAATTTTATTGTGAATTGTGTGAAAGTTTACGGGGCAGAATAGTTCTCTGTGAAACACATTTTTTTTGTTTGTTTTTGTTTGTTTGCTTTTTGGGCATCACTGCCCTCAGGTGGTGGGAGTAGGAGGCCTAGCCTTTGCTCCATGGAGCTGGAATCAAACCTCCATCCCAGTGGACCATAGTCCCGCGCACAACCACTACGCCACCGGGGCTCAGCCAGTGAAACACATTTTGTTTCATGTCATTAATTAAAGTATGCATTTGTCACACTTACTCTTTTTATTTCTTTTTTCTAGTCTTCCTCCTTGCCTAACTTTTCTGAACTTTGTCTTAGGTAAGTGTTATTCTTTTGATCTCAAATAATATTTCCTGTGTGAAAGTGCAGGGGAGGAATCCAACCTATAAATCAGGTCACAGTCTGATGGTGCCTTCTTGGATGGGTGTTTCTGTAAGAAAGACAGTGAGAAGTTCCCTTTCTCCCCCTTGCTCGTTCACCTTCTTCCTCTCTGGGACTCTGTGTCTACCTTCAACAGTGGTCCCATGTGGACTGCTGACCTGAATTGTAGTGGGACCTTTACCATGTTTTCACCAACTTTGTACATACCCGATTCTGTACCCACCAGCGAGCGATGTCCCTGCATCCTGCTTCACTTTTCTACTTTATTGGTCTGCAGCTACATGAATCTGAAGAGGGGCTTGGCTAGCACTGGACCCATGAACTTGAATTGAATTGGGCTGGGATGCCTTCTTGATATAAAATTATTTCCTATACATATATGAGTGTCAATGGTTTTGTTCCTCTAGACAACCCAACCTAACAGAATTGGTTAGCTATTCTACGACATGCATAATTTCCTAGTGTTATCATGACCTTAAAAGCCTAAACCGGGCTGAGCCCCGGTGGCGGAGTGGTTGTGCGTGGGACTGCGGCCCACTGGGACGGAGGTTCAATTCCAGCAGTGGGGCTGGGCCTCCTACTCCCACCACCGGAGAGCAGTGATGACAAAAAAAAAAAAAAAAGACATAGGGACAGACATATGTTCATTGCAAATAATTCACAATAGGAAAAAAATGATACCAAAGTGAAGCAAGTCAAGTGTTGACTATGAAAACAGACTCCGGTCCCCAGACTTTCGCATATTCCCGAGGAAGTCTGCCTAGCTGAGCTCAGGGCAGAAGCTTAGAGTCCTATCTCTTTGTCCAGTCAGGGACTGTGGCGGTTAGGGGAGCAGGGCCAATTCCCCAGCTCCCAGCAGCTGGCAGCACATCCCCCAGCCAGCGACAGGGTATTGGGAGAATTGATTTTCTTACCATTCTGCAGCTCATTGTGGATGTTCTGGTTCTTGCCTGTCAGCAGTTCCTCTTTACTTGACTCTCTGGTCCCCAATATAAGGTCCCCAATATAAATGTATTTCTTGTTATATTTGTGGAGAAGGGTCAGAAAGATAGTTTGTGTATGCCACCTTCCTAGAACCTTAACTGTGGTCTTTGACTATAGAAATAACACACATGCTTCAAAATTTAAGCTACATAAAAAGAGATCATTAGAAAGTGCTTGTTTCTGTACCTGTTTGCTCATCTTCTATAATTAAGCACTAGTTTCTTGGGTATTATCCTTATCTTTCACATTAACAGAATAAATTCTTCCCATGTTTAACAAAAATAAGTATGTATTTGTGTGTGTGTGTGTGTGTGTGTGTGTGTGCGCGCACACACACGCGCGGCCCTGGTTTATTCAATCTGTTTCCTCCTAATGAATACTTGGACCTTTTTGTTTCCCTTATTACAAATAATTTCACAATGCATAGCATTGTGTAGTTATAGTTGTTATCTTCAAGCAGGCTCCTAGAATTACTAAATCAAATGGGTAAATAGATGTGTAATCTCAAATATTGCCAAATTTTGTTCCAGAGATATTATGCCACTTTTCAATTCCACCAGCAGTGTGTAAGACTGTGTATCTTTTTTCTCGCCCTAGTGTGTTGCGCTGCTAACTGCAAGGTCAACAGTTGGAAGCCACTAGCCTCTCAGTAGGGGCTTTCTCCTCACAGAAAGAGTAATCGTCGCAGAAACTCACAGGGGCAATTCTATCCTGTCCTATAGCTGCCATCAAGTCGATGGCAGTGACTTGATTACTTCTGTCTGTGTTGGTTTAACTTGGAGTGTGTTGTCAAGCTCTGGGACTTAGATCTGCAAGAACTGAAAAGGGTCTGAGATGCCACCCTCCCTCTTAGCTCACCAATTAGCCTGTCACAGTTCCACAGCTGGTAGTAAAAGAGACTAGACTCTTCAAAGTATTGTGTTATTTATGGTAGAGTAGGCGACGTAAGCTTTGCCAGTTCATAACAGTTTCTCTTGCCTTCCCGAATTCCATAGGAGGGTCAGGAGTAGCCCTCGTCTTACAAGGAGCATTCACAAATTTACCCAGTCTTTGCCCTGGAGATGAATTCACACAGTGGCCGCGCCAATGAGCTCAATCGTAAAACAAACAGCGAGGAAGGCTCAGGACCAGGCAGAATTTCCTTCTAGTATACACAAGGTCAGTATGAGTCAGAACCAGCTTTGCAGCACTTCACAACTTACATTGCCTATCCAGGCATCTCACATAATGAGATCATACAATATTGGATGTTTTGTGATGGACTTACTCTATTCAGCATGTTTTAGAGGTTAATCCATGCTGTAGCATATATCAAAATTTCATTTCTCTTAACCTCACTCATCTATCAGCATGTTGTACTATAGTGGTTTACATGTGGCGTGATGATGGAAGCTATGCCACTGGCACTTGAGATGTCAGCAGTATTTCCCATGGTGAACAGGTTTCAACAGAGCTTCTTGCCTAATGACTGACTAGAAAGATGAACTATTTGATCCACATCAGAGGGATCAATCACTGAAAACCTTATGAATAGCAACTTAACATTGTCTGATATACTGCCAGAGAGTGAATTGCTCCTGTTTAAGGCAGTCAAAACACAACTTGGAAAGAACTCTATCTTCTCAAAGTGGATCAACCTTAATGATATGAGTAAGGCAAGATTCCAGGACCTTCGGTATCAATGGGATAAGACTCAAAATGAGAAGAAGAACTGCAAAGAACCATCAATCATCAGATTGTGAAATGAAAGAAGAAAATTGGAAGTCATCAGAAAGGGAGTGGAATCCATAATTCTCTATATCCTTGGGTAATAATGAAATGAAATGAACTAGTGTTGGCCATTTGGAGTCTGATCACATATTTTTACTATGCTTGGATGACAAGAAGCTGGTGGGCTGGGCTTTGCACTTTCTACTCTGCTGCCTGCCTTCTTGCTTGTACTTGGCTGGCACAAAGCTGTTTGTCACCTTGGGCATCTGGCCCAGAGGCGGTGAGAACCAGCTGAAGAAGGCATTCCGAAGTTAGGCAAGGAACACCACCCTGATAAGAATCCAAATGCTGGAGATAAATACAAAGAAAGAAGTTTTGCATATGAAGTGCTCTCAAATCCTGGTATATGTGAGCTAGCTCTATGACAAATGCAGAGAGAAGGTCACTACAAAGATCAGGGCGGAGGTGGTGGCATAGATGATATTTTCTCTTACATTTTGGTGGAGCCTTGTTCAGCTTCATGAGCAATCAGAGTAGAAATCAAAATGGCAGGAGAGAAGACACACAAAGTGTCTTTAGAAAATTTGTGCAATGGCAAGACAACTAAACTACAATTTAACAAGAATGTACTCTTTTTGGGTTTTTTAAAGAATGTACTCTTTTTTGGGGGGTGGCGCATAACTGCCCTCTGGTGGTCATGGGAGCTACCCAGCCCCGCTCCTAGAGAGCCGCTGCTGGATTTAAACTGCCAAATCACTACGCCACCGCCACTGGAGCTCAGCCCCGAAGAATGTACTCTTATGGTACATGCAGTCAAGTCAAAAATCTGGAGCTAGTGCTTGTCAGGGTGGAGGTGCACCATAATTTCCATCTTTTTGATATGGGAATAATTCTACAATAATACAGTGTTCATTTGTCTAAATATGTCTCTTTTAAAAGGACTCTAAAGTTTATACCTAGAAGTGGACTTGTTGGATCATGAGGTATTTCAATTGCTACCATTTTCCATAGTGGTTATATATCTTAGATAGGGTTTTCTAGAGAAACAAAACCAGGACACTTATGATTATGTATATACATATGGATAGATCTATACAGCAAAAAAGAATTTAACAGCAGTACAGAGGGCTCAGTTCAACTCACTTCTTTGAAGCAGTTAATATACTGGAAGCCCTTCAATTCATGAGGGCTGCTGAGTCTGAGGTCAAGAAAGCATACAGCTGAGTCTTCCATAAGGTAATACAGGCAGTCCTGACACAGACAGCAAACAAGGTGGATCACCAACAGTCAGCCAGACAAGAGGATATGGCAGTTCCAAGTTCAAACAATGTATACATTAGCAGTGTGGCAAAGCAAGTCTTCAAGGACCTCAAGCTCTAGTAACATGATCCACAGGTTCACTGTCCCACAGAGAGTGTAGCTCACAAGTTGAGGCAGAGAACTATCTAAGGAAGCTGCACACTGGTCCTATCATCAGAAAGTAAGAGAAAGAGAGAGAGAGAGAGAGAGAGAGAGAGAGAGAGAGAGGCTGGGTTTGCTGAGCCTTTTATCTCTTTGCCTTCCAATCAAACTGTGACCCTTATTAATCCCGTATTGGCCAGGTTGGCACAATAAAACTATCTATCACATTACATCATTTTACAATCCTAAAAGTAATCAATAAAGGTTTCCATTTCACCATCTCCTCAATAGTATTTATTTTCATAAGTGCCCTTTTTTGCAGGTATAAGATAGTATCTCTCTGTAGTTTGGGTTTGCATATCTCTAATGCCTAGTAATAGGAACCATAGGGGTGTAGTGGTTATGCTTTGGCCTGCTAACTAGAAGGTCAGCATTCCAAATCACCAGTCTGTCTGTGCAAGAAAGACAAGGTCTTCTATTCCTACAAAGAGTTGGTCTCCAAACCCACAGGGGCAGTTCTACCCTGTGCGACAGGGCAACTGTGAGAGGACAGTGAGTAAGCGAGTGTCCCTACTAAGAGAGAGCATTACTTCATATGTTTATTGATCACTTCATTGTCCTCGCAGATAATATTTATATTCATGTATTTTATGCTAAAAGAAACAGATAAGATAAGATATAGGTATTAGTGCCCAATTAATAATATTTTAGAAAGATAGTTCCCCCATCTCAGCTTACTGAAGTATCCAAAGCAATGATTAATTCAGTCACATTAAATATGCCTCCTATCTTGGGTTTACTTTTCTAGAGAAGCAAAACCACTGAAGCTTATATGTGTATATACATAGGAAATGACCCCCACACTGAGGGGCAGACCAGTTCCATGATAATAGGTCAGATGTCACACTGAAGGCATCTCCTGAATCACATAGCTGTGGATATTGATGAACCCCAAGTTGGCAGGTAAGATGGCAGGCTATTGATGACTCATAGTATTAGTAGACAATAGGGCAGGTCACTGGCTCAAATCCAAAGAGGTCAGATGACAAGCAAGACACAGGATACAGACCCAACAAAATGCAAATAGACTTCTCCACAAAGTCCACTGATACTGGAAGTATGAGGGGGTATCCCCCCAAAAAATGGATTCCCCCCCAAAGCTATGTATTTAAGTTTTTCTACAAAACCTTATTGCCTTCAAAGTAGTCTCCATTACACTTAATACATTTGTCAAATCTGCCATTCCATTCTTGGAAACATTTTTCAAACTCATCTGTTTGAATGGCTGACTGCACCTCCTCATTTTTCTCTTCACTTCTTCAACATAGTCAAATCACTATCCTTTCATGTCCATATTCATTCACAGAAACAAAATGAAGTCATTCAGAGAGAGGTCAGATGAGTAAAGGTGTGTGGGGTAAGATAGGCATACTGCTTTTAGCCCAAAACTGGCGCATTGAGAAGGCTGCATGAATAGGTGCATTGTCATGGTGGCAAAATCAGTCCCCTGTCTGCCATAAATGGGGACTTTTTTTGTCACACACTGTTACACAATCTTTTCAAAACCTTTACATAGAAAGGTTGATTAACAGTCTGACATGATGGGACAAATTCTCAATGCTCTATGAGTCAAAATTTTTGTCCATTTGGGAAGTTGATGGATATCCAGAATGACATTTGTCATCAATCAACATTTCACCATTTTTGAGACAAGAAAAGCACTCGACACTTGAATTTTCCCATAGCACTGTTCTTATAAGCTAAGTTCAACATCACAACAGTTTCTGCAGCATTTTTCCTGAGCAGGAAACAAAATTTCACAGCCACAAGCTGTTCTCTTAAATTTGCTTTTATGAAAAATTTCACTGTGACCAGAGAGTCTCTTCCTATGGGACACCACTGGGCACACTGACTCAGAGTAAATTGTTCAATGCTCACCTATTGATAAAAATGCATACTACAGAAGTTCCGCCCAGCAGAGCATTTTGCCATTTTGGGAGGGCACCCCTTTTTAGGCTGTACCCCCCAAGGAAGTTTTCTTTCAATTGATTGAAAAAAATTTCATCATGGTAGTAATTACATTTCAGATATCATCATGGGAGATTTCTATGTCTGACCTGCCAAATCACAGAACCTTGGCCTAGCAAAGATAACAGGAAATTTTAACTATCAAACCCACCACTTAGGCTGTGACCTCTAAAAGGCATTTGTTCATGGAAAGATACTAGCTTTGGACAAAAGTCCAATACCAAGCCCAAGTTTAAACAACTACACTAAGAATCAGTATTTAAATGTAAGGACTGGTTATTAATGTGATTTGCTGCAGAGTAGAATAGTACTCAGGCCTACACAAATTTAGAATCTGACATACACATGTATATGTTTGTATATATTATATAATCCCTCATTTATTAACTAATATAAATTAGTGACCTATTTGGCTATATATAATCCCTCATTTCTTAACTCATATGATTTAGTGACTGTGTTAGTCCAGGTAGACTCGAGGAACAAATTTCAAAGACACACATATGGATATAAGAAATGGGTTTATATTCAAGAGGAACAGGACATTGAGAAAACATTCCAGCCCAGTCCAGTTCAAAGTTACAAGTCCGATATTAACCCATATGCCCGAAATCAGTCCATAAATTCTCCTTCCAACTCACAAAGTCATAGGTCAGTGGTTACAGAGTCCTGGCACCGAAAGGGGTCTCCCCATGGCTCCTTGTTTCCAGGGCTCAGGGTCCATCAACAGCATCCCGTGGTGGCAGAAGCAACTCATCACTGGCAGAGGCCTCCATGTGGCTGCCCCAGCTTCAGAGGTCTGGCTCCATCAAGGCAAAGCCATGTGGTCTCTCCACCGGCTCCTCCAGCCTCCTGGACGCCACCATCCTGTGCTGTCTGTGATTAATCGTCTCTGAGACTAACTCCCAACAACAGGGGAAGATAGCTTTTCATCTTCACGAGGGAAATATCGCGAGATTTCCCAGAAGTCTCAGGAGAAAGCCATGCCCACATAGAGGCCTCATTGGCTACTCAATGGCTATCTCCAGATTAATAGGTTAGACTCCACCCCTACATTTCAATCATAAAATTAACATAAGCAGATGACAGCCATAGTGACCTATTTGGATATGGAGATATATATATATATCATTTCATTTTTTCTTTTTTCTTTGGCATCAATGTCCCCTGGAGGGAGTAGGAGACCCAGTCTTGCTCCTGGACAGCTGCTGCTGGAGATGAACCGTCAACCCTGTGGGTCGCAGTCCCGCATACAACCACTACACTACTGGGCTCAGCCCAATCCCTTATTTCTTAACTCATATGACTTAGTGGCCTGTTTGGCTGAGTCAAGGTCTCCATTTTGCCATTGCTGGGCTATGGCTTTCTACCATATTTTTCTCATGGGATCTGGCTCCTGTAGTCTATCTCTGATCTCTGAACATTTCATCCAGTGGTCACACTGAGAGAGAATTGAGGAAGACTTGGAAAAGTCCCTACTCATTTAACTATGCTAAGTAAGGCAGGTGGTTTCGGATTCCCTTTCCGCTGCAGCCAGGAAGGCCCACTCTGTGCTCTTGAATCAACTCCAACTCACAGCTGCTCTGCAGGAAAAGGGAGGGTTGCTCCTTCAGCTTTCTGAGGCTCTCAGTCTGAAGGGGAGCAGAAAACCCGGAGCAGCTGGTATGCTCAAACTGCTGACCTTGTGCTTAGTAGCCTAAGTCTAGCCCTCTGTGCCACCAGGGCATTGTGGTCTAAATTTCCAATTAGACAGGGGGCAAGTCTTTCATTGTCTTCAGTCTTTCCATAGAAAAAGGAACGTGAACACATATCTGACTGTCTTACTCTTCTCTCTTTCCTTCTCTTTCTTTCCACAGGCCCTTAGGACAGAGAGGGAAGTACCTTAGTCTGTGTCATTTTTTTTCCTCTTCCAGAATTATTGATAGAAGGTGACTTTACCTCTACTGCAGTTGAGTCTATCCAGCTTTAGAAAATGATCAATGCCCCAGCCTAGTCTGAGTGAATCAGTTCTGGTACGAAAGCCCAGTCACCTGTGCTGTCATTGCTGTTCTTTTTTGTTTGTTTTTTGGGGGGAGCACCACTGCCTTCTGGTGGTGGGAATAGGAAGCCCAACCTTTGCTCCTGTGGAGCTGGAATTGAAGCTCCATCCCAGTGGGCCGCAGTCCCACGCCCAACCACTACGCCACCAGGGCTCAGCCCCGTTATTGCTGTTTTAAAGGACTTTATGTATACCTCCCAAACTTAATTGACATTGTAATGATTTTATGTTACGTGACTGGTTGTCTGGCAGACAGCACTTACTCTCCATTTTGTGACCTGATGTGAGTGGTCAGTCCACTGAGAAGGGACTTTCCTTGGAGGTATGACCTGTATTTGATGCATAAATGGATGCTTTTGCAAAGCATGTGTGCTCTCTCCCTAGCTATTTGTCTTGACCCTGCATTTGCAGTCTGACTTGGGACAGGAGAAGCCTCCAACCTGCCACCAAGGCTACAGATCTGGGATTTCTTAGCCCATGCAAACAAGTCGATCAGGAGAATGCTGCAGCCTGCTGCTTGTTGGACTATGAATTTGCAACCTGACAGTCTCTGCAAGTGTTTGGTCCATCTCTTTGAAATACATATTTGTGTAATTTGTAACTATCTTGCACTGGTGTGGCTTCTCAGAGAACCTAATCTCGTTTTGTTTGTATGTTGTTGTTTGAGGGGGGCATCACTGCCTCTGGTGGTCGTGGGCGCTACCCAGTGCTGCTCCTGAGAGCCACCGCTGGATTTGAATCCAGCCCACAGACCGCAGTCCCGCACTCAACCACTTACACCACCAGGGCTCAGCCCCAGAGAACCTAATCTTAAAAAAGACACCAAGTAGCACTGAAAATCAAATGCTAGTGAGGATGCAGTAAAGTGATTTACAACATGCAGATATAGAGTAGAGGTTTAATTCAGTAGTTATGACTTCCTTTTCTTTTCTTTTTTGCATTCTATGAACTTATTAAAAAATCATTTTATTGGGGCTGAGCCCCGGTGGCATAGTGGTTGAGTGCGGGACTGCGGCCCACTGGGTTGCCTGTTCAAATCCAGCAGCAGCTCTCCAGGAGCAAGGCTGGGCCTCCAACTCCCACTAGAGGGCAGTGATGCCTAAAAAAATAATAATAAATAAATAAAATAAAAATAAATCATTTTGGGCTGAGCCCTAGTGGCGTAGTGGTTGTGCGCGGGACTGCGGCCCACTGGGATGGAGGTTCGATTCCAGCTCCACGGAGCAAAGGCTGAGCCTCCTACTCCCACCACCTGAGGGCAGTGATGCCCCAAAAAACACAAAAATAATAATAAATCATTTTATTGGGGTTTTTTTTGCATTCTATGAAGTAGTTATGACTTTCACCCCATTCCTTCACACCTGTTCTAGGTCCTTAATTCAAATATCGACCTTTTCTGAAGTACAGCTATTCTCATCACAATATTTTTGGTTAAAAATAGAGTCCTACTTCTGAGGATATTACAACATTGTTCCCTTCAGCATGGGCTACTTTACCACACAGCACAATAGGCTTATTCTGCCTTATCAGAAGAATCATCTATTTTTTTGGTCCTTCAACATTTATTATCAGAGTAGTCTACAGTTAATACTTCATTTTTTTTCAGTCTCCAACAATGTTGTGGTAACCCATCAGTACTGTGTGACATAAATTTCTCCCCTTCAAGTCCATCATATGATTGAAGGGACTAGGTCCCTTGTAGCAGGGTGGGGTCACATAACTCGCTATGACCAGAGCATCAAGAATGGAAGTACAATATATAACATCCTGGATACTCCTTCTTTGGGAGCACAAGTCTCTTTAAAAGGTTCTTTTCTCACTTCCTCAGTGATTAGAATGCCATCTATATTGGTTATTTCATTGTTCTGGGGATTGAAATGATAACAAAGATAATGTAGAGAATCCTCAACAAACCCTGAGGGAATATGTAAGACTAATTATAATGACTAATAAAGCTGTCTTTTTTAAGGACCTTAAGATACGGGGGGGGGGGGGGGGGGGGCTGTTAACACAGATTGAAATCACCTGTCCTGTGATAAACAAATGCAGTCAGTCACGAATAATCATGGATTGCGTCTATTATAGCTAGAAAGTAAGGCTCCAATTATGCATATTGATTGAAGTACCAGTGACTGTGGGACTCATAACATTGAAGCACTATTTTGGGGGTGTTCTGGATTGAGGGGAAGAGCCACCTAGAGGAAAGGGAGCAGCATTCCCTGGGGAATGTTCATGCATGGAGCACGATGCATCTTTATTTTTGTATTCTGTTTGACTACTAGAAGAACAACTGAAAGTTTAAGTAATAGTTTCTATAATTCTAGAGAATTATTGAACCTACCAAGGGCAGTGAGAAACAGTTATAAAGGCTATTATTTGTCTATTTGGCAGGAGCTGGAAAAATGGAGTCCTAATATACGGGACCCCAGCTCTGGGTGGTTAAGGTTCAAAAGGTAAAGGGCCATGTGGGTGGTATCAAAATGATCAATGAGAAAATAGGATATGCATCATTCTCACATGTAAATTAATCTTATGTCAAATGTTATTTATACTCTTACTAACTAGTAATCTGGTGGCATCATTCAGGGTAAATTCAACTTAGCTTCTAGAATAAATTGACATTGTTGACTCATTATTGAAATTCTATTGGCTTTTCTAAAACCACTTTCTTCTGTTCTACTTTATAAAAATATCTGATTTCAATTATTAGTACCTTTCACTGTCCCTTTTCTTCTACGCATTCTTTTTAGGAAGGTTGTTCTCAGTGTTAATTTATTCTTGTTAATATACTGCATGCTTCCATTTTTAGAACCTATGGATATTTGTAGTAATATGGACTCATAAGAAAGTAAAGTTCTATATGAGTTATCTAGTGGAAGGAAATCCTGTCAAGAAAGAGGAGATAGAACTGGTCCAATTTCAGGAAAAATACTTTGAAATCCTTTCTTTGTCAAACTACAAAAAGCCTACTCCTTTATAAAAACCTAGATTAGATGATAGGTAGTCGGTGAAGTCTTTCCAGGTTTCTATGACCAGAATTAATTATCTCTTCATCTTTACATGTTCTCATTTTATTTATGCTTTTTAAATAGAACGCTTATTATATTTTGTGACATTTATAGTATTGGTGGGTAGGTGTTCTCCAGGGCTATGTGGTAGCCTCTTGAGGGCCCTGTATCTTGGAATCTGACCCTGAGAAAGAAAACCCAAAAAAAGGGAAACCAAAAGAGGAAAAGAGAGAGCACAGAGGTGAATTTGCAAGAAATTAGAGTTAAAATCATCTAATTTACGTTTTCGAGAGTGAGATAAAAGGTTGTAAAATCTCCAGTAAATTTAAAAATAAAATATAGATTTAAGATTTGTGGAATTCAAGAAACCTAGGACTGGGATTTACTAATTTCTTTTTTTTGGGGGGGGGGGCAAATCACTGCTTTCCGTTGGTGGGAGTAGGAGGCCCAGCACCACTGCTGGAATTGAACCTCCATCCCAGTGGCCCGCAGTCCCGCGCACAACCACTATGCCACCGGGGCTCAGCCCGGGATTTACTAATTTCTGATGAAATATCAGAGTTTGTATCAACAAGGCTAAAGCAGCAAATATGTATTCACTGTTTTGTATAGTTACCTTACCAGGCTTAATCAGACACAGATCAATTCTTTTTCAAATCTATTACACGAGATGGTGGTGATGGTGAAGCATAGTTTAATTTCTTCAAATATACTCAATCAGACCAGTACACTAGGGTAGCAAAACCAAAAGCTATATGCAACACCTATAATAAAACTAAATTACAAAATGGAAATAGAGGAAGGAACTGGGGGATAATGAACATTTATAGAGGTTCAAATACATGTATGTACATAGAGGCATATATTTATAAGTGAGGATGGGGAAAGAAATTAATGTGTATACTTATAAGGTTAGTAGTAGGGCAACAGATGGGCATTGGACCTCCACTCAAGTATCTTCTCAGTTCAAGAACACTTTGTTCTATTAAATTGGCATTCCAAGATGCTCACCTTTCCGACATGATCACTGAAGACAAATGTGTGCATAAGCAAAGGTGGTGAAGAAGCTGATGGTGCCCGGCTATCAAAAGATGGAGCGTCTAGGTACTTAAAGTTTTGAAAGTAAACAAGCAGCCATCTAGCTCAGAAGCAACAAAGCCCACTTGAAAGAAGCACACTAGCTTGTGGAATCATGAGGTGTCAAAGGGATGAGATATCAGGCTTCAAGAATTCAAAAGCACAACTTTGCAGGCTCACTTTCCTGATATGATCCCTGAGGACAAATGTGTGCATAAGCAAATGTGGAGAAGAAAACTGATGGTGCCCGGCTACCAAAAGATATAGTGTCTGGGGACTTAAAGGCTTGAGTAAACAAGCGGCCATTCAGCTCAGAAGCAATAAAGCCCACATGGAAGAAGCACACCAGCCTGTGTGATCATGAGGTGGTGAAGGGATCTGGTGTCAGGCATCAATGAGCTAAAATTATATTATTATTAATGAGGGGGAGTACAGA
>PVJH01017708.1:0-47120 GCA_004026705.1 Nesogale talazaci | reverse complement strand
TTTTATTACCTGGGTCTTATTGTTAGTATTTTACACCCAAGATGCTGTGATCATTTGTTAACTGCCTTCCTCCAAAACATGCTTTGCTTGAGTCATCATTCAAAATTTCCATCAGTTCCAGTTTGTACTAATCTGCCATTTGTACTAATCAAGGCTCTCCATAGAGGAAAAGGTTTCTATTTGTACATTTACAGAAAAATTTTTTCCTCATCCAGTAAATGAAATTACTGATTTTTGAACTGGAAATAATTGCTTATTTAGAAGTAAGTTTTTCCCATTCTGCTGCCAAAATAAGATATTAAAATTTTATAATTTAATGTATTCTAATCATAGAACTTTTTTTCTCCAAAGTTACCAGATTTTTTTTCAGGTTATTATCATTTTATTATTTTAAGTGCCCTTTTCTTTTTATAGGCTTGTAACAGCTTTATTGGCTTATGCATCGTGTGTCATGTGAGTCAGTAGTTCCCCCACATTAAGAAGAGCTGTACAATCACCACCACATTCAATTTAAGAACATTCTGTTTGTTCTTTTCTCCATCATGATTGACTCCCTCCTTTCCAGCAACCTCCCTAATCAGTTATTGTCCCCATAGATATACCTATCCTGGATGTCATAGGCAGAAAACTTTAAAAAATGCCACCACAACAATAGCAAAATAAATACAGCCTCAATTGAAAAGAAAGCAGAGAATACTAAAAACTAAAACAAATTTAAAATGGATCAGAAGGGTGATCATATGATGTTATTACATTTCAGCCTAGCTGTATCTACAATGATCCACTTCCTAATGCATCCTGTGGACAGAATCGCTGTCCATATCCCTAGTCATCGTGGGTTCCCCAGAGGCATAATTCTTGCGTATTGCCCCTTCAATATGAAAACATCCTAAAAGTGGGTCCGAAAGAGCTTCCAGTGATCTTGAATTTCTGATCTGACTGGACTTTACAGAGCTCTCGGTTCGATAACAGAGGTGTTCACATCCCTTGACCGTTATGAGAGGCAGGTTCACTGGAGGCTTAATTGATGTGTGGTGCCTGCGAACGCATTCCAGGCTTCCAGGGCCATCTGCAAACCAGGTGCTCACTCACAGTTTAACTCCAATACCATTCCTTCCTTCGGATTTGGATTTTATTAGTTACAATCCTTGGATCTCGCAGGCTGGCGTGCTTCTTCCTTGCGGACTGAGTAGACGCCTCACTGAAGACGGCTGCTTGCTGGAAGACGCTCTTCCTCCCGGTAGTCGGCACTTCCCATTCGCTTCCCCACACTTGGCCATCTCTCCCGTTCGTGAGGGCGAGTGTCACGCAGGGCCATGCAATAAAACCTGCAGATCTGTGTTTTCAGTGAGTTTAACGGAGGACTCTAACATTTCTTCTGCTGCTGGTGCTCTGCTGCTGGAATTTGCTTTATGCCCCTGAAAAAAGCCTTGGTTTTAAATAAACCAGTGTTTCTCAACCTTCCTCATGCCACCACGACCCTGTAATACAGTTCCTCATGTTGTGGTGAAACACCTCCCCCCACCCCCACCTCCACCCCACCACCACCACCACCATAAAATGATTTTCATCGCTACATAATAACTGTCCTTTTGCTACTGTTATGAATCTGGCAAACCCGTGAAAGGGTCATTCAGCCTCCAAAGATGTTACGATCCACAGTTTGAGAATCACTGGTTTGAACAGTGTTTTGCTGGGGTGTAGAACGCTAGTTGGACCTGGTTCCCTCACCACCTCCAGTATATTTATGTCATTGCTCCTTGAGATACATTGTTTTTGGTGGGACATCTGTTGTTAGTCTTCTTTTCCTTCCTCTACCCATGATATGTCTCTCTTTTAAGACGGTCATTATCACTTGTTTGAGGCATTGTGGTAGTAGTGCCTCAGAGAACTTCACTTCAGATTCCTCTCGCTCTTTTCAATCTCAAGTATGAAAAGTGTGTTTACTCCAATAACACCTCTTTGCAAATCCAAAATTCTTGGTTTATAATGAAATTGCAAGGGTAACAAAAAACAAGGAATAGGACTTAAAATCAGGCAGCTCTTTTACAAGTCCAAAATCTTCTTTTTTTTTACACTCCATATATCAATTGTATTGGACATATATGTACAAATATTGCCATAATTCTTTTCTCTTTTTTCTCACTTTTAATCTTTTTATTGGAGGCACATGCATTTCTTTTCACAAAACATAGTTGCTTATACTGTGCCAAGCACCTTCACATAACTGCTTCCATTAACATTCTCCAAATATCAAACCCTTGATATCAGTTTCTCATCCCTTTTCCCTCTGTCCTTGTTTCCTCCTTCCCCCAGTCCTCATTACTTTACAAATTATTATTCTTTTGCCATATCTTACCCAGCCTGACATCTCCCCTTGCCCACTCCTCCCGATGTACATCCTCCAGATAGAAGGCCATCTGTATGTAGATTCCCGCAGTTGGCTCCATCTCTCCACCCCACCTGCCCTTCACCCATCCGGTAACTCCACTCTCACCACTGGCCCCGAGGGGTTCATCCGCCCCAGGTTCCCTGTATTTCCAGTTCCCATCTCTACCACTGTACCTCCTTCAGTACAGCTGGATTTGTAAGGTAGAGTTGGGACCATGATAGTAGGGAGGAGGAAGTCTTCAGAGACTAAAGGAAAGGTGTGTGCTTCATCACTACCTCACTGCACCTTGACTGGCCCATCTCCTCCCTGTGACTCCCCGATAAGGGTGTGTTCAATTGCCCACATGTGGGTCTTGGGTCCCCATCCTGCTCTCCCTATCATTCTTATTGATATGAGTCTTGTTCTTTGATGTTTAATATCTGTTTCCTTCAACCCTCATGATCACACAGGTTGGTGTGCTTCTTCCTTGTGGGCTTTGCTACTTCTGCACTAGATGGTCACTTGTTCACCTTTAAGTCTTTAAGGTCTCAGATACTTTATTGTTTGGTGGCTGGACACCATCAGTTTCCTCCACTCTGTCTGCCTCTGCACCCTTTTGTCCTCAGCAATCATGTTGGGAGGCTGGACCCATATGATATGATTTTTGTTCTTTGATGCCTGTCACACAGATTGGTGTGCTTCTTCTGTGGTGGATGTTTTGCCTCCATTTGGTCATCCTCAAGTCTTTAACACCTCAGATGCTATATCTTTTGAGAACCGGGTACCGTCAGCTATCTTCCCCACTCTTGCTCATGTCCCCCACCTGTCCTCAGTGATCATCTCAGGATGGTATGTACACAGTGATATGTTTTTTTTTTCCTGTTTGATGTCTGAGACCTGATCTTTTGACACCCCATGGCCATACTGGCTGGAATGTTTCTTCCATGTGGACTTAGATATTTCTCAGTTAGATGACTGTTTGTTTATCTTCAGGATTTGTGACCCCCAGACTCTATATTATTTGATAGATGGGTGCCATCAGTTTTCTTCACCACATCTGCTTATACACTTATTTGACTTTAGTGATCATATTGGGCCAGCGAGCACCATGGAATAATCAGATGCATAGAACAAAGTGGTCTTTCACTGAGGGGGTGCCCAGCTACCAGATTTTGAGAGAAACTTTTGTCTTCCCTACAGACAAGAGAGCTCAGCTCAAATATTTGATTCAGTTCCCAATCTTAGAGTATTTATTCTCTTTCAAGGCTTTCCAATTTGCCAATTCAATGGATTTGGTTTATCACCTCTCTTATAAAGGCATGCTTGTTAATTGACAGTTGCCTTATAAATTAAGTCCATAGTAGGACTGTTTAATGCATATTCAAACTAACCCCAAGAGTTCTTGTTAATTGATAGTTTTATCACATCAACATTATGGCAAATCTGTCTACATTTAAATGTAAATTTTGTTGTCAGATAGCTTTTGCTATGTCAGAGATTATTTATCACTATACCTTCTATTAGTCTTCATCAATATAAAATTTTTGATCAAGTTGGGTCTCTTCATCTCTGACTACATAGATATCAAAGATGAATGGATTTTTGTAATGGTTTTTGACAGATCAGTGATTTAAAATCATTAATGTTTATTTATTTCATGTTACTTAGGTAATTTTACAGAAAATAAATGAAGCATAAACCCACTTAATATACATTATATAAACATACATATATAAAGGGAATGATAACATTATATAGGATAGTGTTACAAAATAACAATTCTGCATTAACAGAGGCGTGTTATTGTCTAGTTTGTGATTTAAATAAACACCACCTCTTGATGAATTTATAGCTTATAACATTAACATTTCTTCTTGTTTGTGAAATGTAATTACCATCAGTATAAAACAGAAGTGGATTTCATAATATTCAAATGATAACATAGGGAGGAATTTGGTGTAAGCATTAGTTTTGCTTTGAACGACATTTTACTTCTGATTTCTCAATACATGGACCACCTCCATTTTTCTTAATTTTTAGGCCAGTGTAGTAATTTATATGTAATATGCACCCCCAAATTCTTGATTTCACTATGGATCTGCTTCGCCAGTCTTAAGCATTGTGTATGGCACCAACATTCACACAGTAGCTCATAAAAAAATTCAGAGAAATGTCTATTAAAAGGTTCATTAAAATTAAAATGCCACCTTTTAATTAATTCACCATTAGGTACTTGTGATATATTTCCAAAGTTTTGCAATTATTCCCAACCCTTCTTATAATGCTTTAGTATAGTTCCTCATTTGCACCTCAGACAGTGGAATAGGTGCCTAAATTACCTTGCTCCTTCCTTTCTTACCTTTTTGCATTCACATTTTCAATGAGCAGTCAAGATAGTTTATTTATTTTGTTTATTTATTTATTTACTTGAAGGAATGAAATCTCGGGAGACAGGTCTACATAGTGGCAGCAACAATGGACTTGAGCCTAAGGTTGCTGTGTGTGGAAATAGACTCAGTAGCAGAGAGCTTGGCCATTTTTAGCTTTGATATCCATTTTGTACTTTTCTTTCTTTTTTTTTGTTTGTTTTTGGTTTGGTTTGGGGTTTTTTATACTTTTCCTTCTTACCTGACCCTTTCTGAACTTTTTTCTTTCCTCATACATGAAACCTCTAATGTAAGCCCGTATTTGATCTGGCCTTCAGTCATTAGGGAACAATAATTTTTTCAAATGTTTTCAAATGTACAAAAATTTGGCAGTATATATTCAAGGTCATGTTCTGGTTCTCATGGTCTTGTGTTCATTTTTTTCAGCTTCAACTTGAACTTCAGTATGAGCAAATAATGATCATTAACCTTATTGTGTTCTAATGATATTGTGTTTTTCAGCTGCCTCCATGCATGTAGTGGATTTGATACCTGTTTAGTCCAGCCAGTAAGATCTATATGTATATGTACTTGGGAATTATGTTGTTCATAAAAGGTATTTGCAACAAATTAGTTGTTGGGTCTGCAACATTCTGCCATGTTGTCTGCCTGTCTATCACCAAAGGCATATGTTACAACTGCTGATGCCATTTCTTTGTTTTAAAATTTCCCATTCTAATAAATTTTCAATGTATCTTAATTACGTGCTGGATGAATTTCAGACTGGGCTAGGGGGTAAAAAAATCCTTATTTTTCCTATCTTTGACATTAGTGTTTGTTAGATAAACTTGAATACCAGTTGCAAAATTTAATTTTACTTGGATTCATAATCAACACTCAAAAGCAGCGATCAGAAAACTAAATGATTTATTGGGAATATCTGCAGCAAAAACTTGCTTTAAAGTGTTGAAAAGTGTACCTGTTGAGATAGTTAAGGCTTATTGTGCCAACGTGGCCAATAAATACATGTGGGATTAACTGAGGGTAGAGAGATAAAATGAGTAGGTTAGCCTCGTCTTTCTAGTTCTTGGGTCTCTTGCTCTCTGACGGTTGGACCAGGGTGCAGCTGCCTTAGCCAGTTCCCTCTTTCAGCTTGCAAGGCTCACTTCCTGTAAAACATCCCTGAGGAGAAGCCACATGGACCTGCCCTGATGCAGCCGTGGGTCCTGGAGCAGCCGTGTGGAGACCCTTGCCAAGGTTAAGATGCTTACACACTCTGATTCAGCTTTCCTCCTGCAGTCTGAATTATTGAGTGTGTTTTGTGAGTTTGAGGAGGACTATGCAAATCAGTTTTGGGTATACTGGCTAATGTTGGACTTATGGGCTTGGACTGGACGGGGTTGGGATGCTTTCTCAACATACACTTAACCTTTATATGCTAATGTTGGACTTATGTGCTTGAACAGCACTGGGATGGGATGCTTTCTTAGTGTACACTTACCCGTTATATAACTCTCTTATATGCAAATAAGTTTCTGTGGATTTGCTTCTCTAATTTACCCAGACTAACACACCCTCCTATAACAACAGTATTTTCATCCACCTCAGCTGGGTGCAAAAGTCCACAAAAGAGGACAGTAGAATGATTGATGCCTTTGAATTATGGGCTTGACAAAGAACTTAGGATATAACATGGACTGCCAAAAGAAATGACACCTTTTCTTTGGATGAAGTATAGTTCACATGTTTCTTACAAAGGAGGGTTGTGAGAATGTCTCACATACCATACTTTGTACATCTTATGAGGTTGAACCTAGGAAGAATAGTGCATCATACTTGGTAGTGAGTCAGTGATTAAAAAGGAAGACACTCAGTGAATTGGATTGACAACACAGTGGCTTCAAAAATGAGCTCAAACATAGGAATGGTTCTGTTGTTCTGTTGAACATAACAGACACGAAGGGTCTAAATTGATTTGACAGAACCTAACAAGAACAATCCCTTTCTAAAAGGCAGAGAATTCTGCTCTAATCTCTTTGAGAAGTAGAGATATGTTGGCAAGGCTATCCTTAAAATGAAGATGTATTTATGATTTTCTTTTCTTTTCATGTATTTAAACACATAACTTTCAAATTTATGTCTATTTAGAGCAAAGTGTGTGTCAGGGTTTTAAACTCTCACTGTACTAATCCGATCTGTCCTCTGAGCAAATAATCTGAGAAATTAGATTATATAGAGAAGAACATGGTATCATGATAGAGAAGAGCTTCTTGTCAACCTTTAACATGTACATGACAGCTAGCTTGCTGAAATTGAGAAGGACTTGAAGCACATGCTGATGGAGATCAAGTATTGCAGCCTTGTAGTATGGATAACAATTCAATGGAGGGGGGAATCCAAAATCCTCACAACTGAACCAATGCATATTATCACAATGAATTGAGAAAATATTGAAATTGCCAAGCAATTTGTCTTGCTTGGATCCACAACCTATGTGCACAGAAGCATTGGTCAAGAGATCAAAGGACACATGGTAAAGCTGCTGTGGAATACCTATTTAACCACTTAATGAGAAAGTATGCTACTTTGAGGACTAATATGTGTCTGATCCAAGCCATAGTATTTTCTAATTAGTTAATGTGCACAAAGTGTTTTTTATCATATCATATGCAGATAGTATTTTCTTTCTTTTTTTGGTGGGGGGGCATCATTCCCCTCTGGTAGGAGTGAGAGGCCCAGCCTTGTCCTGGAGACTTGCTTATGGATTTGAACCACCAAGCCAGTGGGCCGCAGTCCTGCACTCAACCACTTTGCCACCGGGGCTCAGCTAGATAGTATTTTCAATCACTTCATAGGCATGTATATTGAATAAGGACTGTATATTGAAATAAACTACTTTCCAATGTATATTGGAATAAGCAATAAGGAAAGTATATTCATATGCATGTATATTGAACATTGAATAAGGAAGACCAAAAGGAGAATTAATGCATTTGAATTATTATGATGGTGAGGAATATTGAAAGTACCATGGATTTCTCAAGAAACAAGTAAATCTTTCTTGGAAGAATTATAAGCAGAATGTTCTTTATAAGAAAGAATTGTAAGACTGTACCTCACAGACTTGGACATACTATAAGGAGACACTAGTAAATAAAAATACACCAGTTCCTAAAATAGAAGGATAGAAAAAAAAGTAGAAAACGCTTAATAATATGGATCAACATAGCGGCTGCAAAAATGGCCCCAAACATTAAAACAGAGTTGAGGATGGCCGAGAACCAGGCAGTGTTTTGTTCTCTTCTGCATAAGGTTGCTAGGTGTTGGACCTGACTGGACAGCACCTAACAACAAAAGAACCTTTATATATCAAGAAAAACTCACTCAGGCTACCTTCAGTGACTGGGTTTGTGTTAGTCCGGGTAGACTAGAGGAACAAATTTCAGAGACACGCATATAGGTATAAGGAAAGGGTTTATATACAAAAGAAATGTGACCTTAAGAAGGCATCCCAATCCAGTCCAGTGCAAAGTCATAAGTCCAATAATAACCCACATGCCCAAAATCAGTCTATAAAGTCTGCTTCCGACTTAGGAAGTCACAGGTCCGTGGGTGCAGAAATTCTGGTGCTGGCAGGGGTCTCTCCATGGCTCCTCGCTTCCAGGACTCAGGTCCATCAATAGCGTGCCACTACTCCAGCTTCAGAGGCCTGTCTTCATCAGGGCTAAGCCGTGTGGTCTCTCCACCGGCTGCTCCAGCCTCCCAGCCGCTGCCATTCTGTGTTGCCTGTGGTTAATCATCTCTCAAAACTAACTCCCAACAACTTGGGAAGATAGCTACTCATCTTCACGAGGGAAATATTGTGAGATTTCCCAGGAGTCTCAGGTGAAAGCCATGCCCACATAGAGGCCTCATCGGCCACTCACTGGCTTTCTGCAGATTAACAGGCCAGACTCCACCCCTATATTTCAATCATAAAATTAACATAAGCACATGACTGCCACAGGGTTCATGGTTTATAATAAATAAAAAATATTGAGAAAGCATCAGCATTCTTAGAAGAAAATTTAAAGGAAGGTGATTGGTCCATGAAAGTGCTCAAATATTATTCAGATAGAGCTCTAAAACAATTTTGAAAAACTACTACTTGTTCTTCCTCACATTGTAATTCACATTTAAAACACTATTACAGAGTAGACAGTTACAAAAATATTTTTCCTTGATATTTTTGACCTGTAGGTCAGCTCTTTTGATCATAAAATAAGTCATGGCAAAGTCAGCATTCAGGTAGCCCATCAGCAAATTAAATGACTTTTCAAATATATATGTTAGTACACCTCCAGGAAATCACCTATTCTGAATTTTATTTCCAAATCACTTTGAAATATTGATAAAGCATAAAAGTTTCCATAACTTTTTACTTCTCAACAGATTTCTCTCAGGTGTTCTACATTCCAAGTCAATGAGTTTCAGAAGATGGTGACAGGTTTCTTTTTTATTAATCATTTCACTGGGCATTCATAAAATTCTTATCATAAGAATTAATTGTATCAAGCACATTTGTACATTTATTGCCATCATCGTCCTCAAAACACTTAATTTCTACTTGAGGTCTGAGTATCAGCACCACATTTTCCCCCTCCCTCCTCGCTCCTCCTTCCTCCTCCCTCTTGAACCCTTGGTAATTTATAAACTGTTATTATTTTGTCATGTCTTGTGCTGTCTTCTGACTCCCCTCACCCACTTCTCAGGGAGGAGGTTGCATGTAGATCCTCATAATTGGTTCTCCCTTTCTGCTCTGCCTTCCTTCCACCCTCCTGTTATTGGCACTCTTGCAACTGGTTCCCAAAGGCATCATCTGTCCTAGATTCCCTGTTTTTCCAATTCTTATATGTACCAATGTACATCCTCTGGACTAGCCTAATTTACAAGGAAAAAATTGGATCATGATTGTGTGGGGGAAGAAGCATTAAAGAACTAAGGGAAAATTGTATGTTTCATCGATGCTACTATGCACCCTGACTGGCTTATTTCCTCCCCATGACCCTTCTATAAGGGGATGTCCAGTTGTCTCCAGATTGGTTTGGGGTTCCCACTCCACACTCTCCCTCATTCTTAATGATATGATTTTTTTTGTTCTTTGATGTCCAACACCCAATTCCTTCAACACCTCGTGATCACACAAGCTAGTGTGCTCCCATGTGGACTTTGTTATTTCTGAGTCAGATGACACTTGTTTACCTTCAAGCCTATAAGACCCCAGAAGCTATATGTTTTAATAGCTGGGCACCATTAACTTTCTTCACCATATTTGTTTATGCACCCGTTTTGTCTTCAGTGATTGTGTCAGGAAGGTGAACATCACAGAATGCCAGTTCAGTAGAACATTATGTTCTTGAATTGAGGAAGTACTTGAGTGGAGGCCCAATGTCCATCTGTGACCTTAATACTAAATCTAAAAATATATGCACATAGATATATTTCTCCATCATCATATATAAATAAATTTACATATGTACATACCTATAATTTGACTTCTATAAGTGCCCTTTGTGTCCTAGTTTTTTCTTAAATTTCTTTTTAAGTTCCTCTTGTCCCTATATGATGCTCAGCCATCATTTTGAGTTCTAGTAATTCCTCTCAGTTACATTGCCCTTGATCAAGCCCTACCAGGCCTTTTGCACCCTTCTGACCACTGATTTTGGATCACTTGTTCCTTTGTCCCTGTGTCAATCTCTCCTCATTTCCTTTCTCCCACCCCCAATTCCTCTGGATACACTGATCCCATTCTTTTCATCCCCAAATTATCTATCCCGCCCATCTCACCTAGATGGACATGCAGATACACCAATAAGTGCAAAAACCAGGCAAAGTCAAATAAAACAACAACGGAAGTCGAAACCAACAAAGCAACAACAGTGGAGAGCAAGTACAACAAAACAATAACAAAAAGTCAACAACAAAAATGGAGAAGCCTATAAATAGTTCAAGGTCTGTTTGTTGGCCTTAACAAGTGTTTTCCAGTTGAGTCTGATGGGGCCGGCCCCACAGACCTCTCTATTTGTTCTCTGGTACATGCTAGTATGCTGTATTCACCTCGTGGCACATTGGGTTGAAAACTGGTCTCTCTCTCCTTCTCCTGTGGAGATATAAACATTACCCTCTCCTTGGTGCATTAGTGCCCTGCTCCCCCCACCGATGTATTTTTTCTTTTTGTTTTCCCTGTCTTTCCTCTCTTAGTTAGTTGGCTGCCATAGGTATCCCTGGGTTGGATTTGACTCATGCCATAGTTGCTGGACCTCACCCCAGGAATATATGTATAAAGTATCTTTTCCCTTATGCCCCATTTTTTTGTAAGTTTTCCTCAGTGGACTCATAGTGTACTTATCCTTGTTTTGCTTGACTTATTTCACTTATCATGATTTCCTCCAGTTTGTCTCATGAAGCAATGTGTTTTGTGTATCCATCACTGTATTTGAGGACACGTACTTCATTCTATGTATGTACCACAGTTGTTTGATCCGTTTGTCAGGTGATTGAAATTTGGGTTCTTTCCAACTCCTTGATGCCATGATGAACATTGTAGCACAGATGTCTGGACATAGCTTGTTTCTTGCCTCTTCTGGGTAAATTCCCATAGGGGGATAGCTCAGTCTCTATCTGTTTTAGATATCATCAAATCGATTTCCATAGTGACTGTGTATACCTACAAATCAATCAGCAGTGAATGAAAGTTCCTCTTTCGCCACAGCCACTCCAACACTTGTTACTTTCTGAGTTATTGAGATGGGCTATCTTTGATGATGTTAGGTGGTATCTCATAGTTGTTTTTATTTGCATTTCTCTTATGGCTAATGATCAGGAACATTTCCTCATATATTTATTGGCCATTTAGATTTCTGCCCCTGTGAAACTTGTGTTCGGGTCCTTTGTCTACCTCCTCAGGAGACCGTTTTTTTTTTTTCCTTATTGGAAGCTTGCAAGATATTGTAGATTTTGATCTGATGTATCATAGCTAAGGATGGTTTCCTAATCTGTGGGCGGTCTTAGAACTCTCTTGATGAATTCTTTCTATGTACACAGGTGATTTCTCTTCAGTATATCCCACTTGTCAATTTGTGACTCCTCTGCATTTGTATCCTTCCCTATTTTTGACAGCTTATGCATTTCCTATACCAATGTTCTCAGGTTTTTCCCAATTCCCTCATTAATGGCCCTAATTGTTTGAGGTTTCACCTCAAGGTCTGTGATCCTCCAGGTGTTTATTGTTGTGCATGGCATAAGGTAAGGGTTTTGATTCATTTTACTGCAAATAGATATCCATGTTTTCCTAGCACCACTTATTGAAGAGGACTTCTGCTTCCCATTTAATATTTTTTTGTGCACTTATCAAAAATAAGTGGCCTACATGCTAATGCTTTTATTTCAGGGTCTTTAGCTCTTTTTCATTGGTCTGAATATCTGTCATTATACCAGTATCATACTGTTTTAAGCACTGTGGCCATATAAAACATACTAATGTCAGGTAGAACAAGCTTTGTCACTTTGTCCTCATTTTTGAGGAGTTCTCTGCTAATTCTGGGCTTCTTCTCTCTCCATATAAAGTTGGTAATCAGTTTTTCCAATTCTTCGAGGAGCAATGGTGGTATTTGTTTCAGGATAGCATTAAACTTATAGAGTGCCTTGGGCAGAACTGACATCTTTTCTATATTGAGTCTTTTAATGCATGAGCATGGGGTATCCTTCTATTTCTTGAGGTCACTCTTGTTTTCTTTTAATGATGTTCTATATTTTTCCTTATGTAGATCTTATGGTTTTTTTTGTGAGGTCTATGCATAGATATTTCAATTTATACTTGTTTATTGTAAAGGGTAATACCTTTTTAATTGCCTCTTCTGTGATCTTGTCTGAAGTCTATGCTAGTCCAATAAATTTGCATTTATTGATCTTGTATCTGCAACTCTTCCATATTCCTCTATCACTTCCAATACTGCACTTGTGGAGTTTCAGGGATTTTTGATGTATAAAAACATATTATCTGCGAATAATGATAGTTTCACTTCTTCCTTCCCCTGAGAGATATTATGATGTCTTTTCTATGTCTTTTGTTGTTAGCCACAACCTCCAGAATTATGTTGAATAGGATTATGGACAAGGGGCATCCCTGTCTGGTTCCCTTTTTCAGTGGAATTTTTTTCATCTTATCTCCATTGATTACCATGTGGGCTGTTGCTTTTTTATATATAGCTTGTGTAAAATATTGAAGAATTTTCCTTCTATTCCTATCTTCTTGAGTGTCTTAAACAGGAATGTGTACCAGACATTGTCAAATGACTTTTCCACATCTATCAATATTTTCATGTGGTTCTTATAATTTTTCTTACCAAGTTGGTGAATAGTACTAATTGTCTTTCATATGTTGAACCATCCTTTTGTCCCTGGTATGAATCACACTTGGTCATAGTGAATTATTTTTTAACATACTTTTGTATTCTATTGGAAAATATTTTATTAAGAATCTTTACATCAATGTTCATTAGGGATATTGGTCTGTGATTCTCAGTTCTTGTGGGATCCTTGCCTGCTTTAAGTATCAGAGTTATACTATCTTGTATAGAAAGAGTTTGGGAGATTTCCATTTTTTTCTATATTCTGGAAGAATTTGTGTAGCATTGGTATCAGTTTTTTTCCACTGAATGCTTGCTAGAATTCTCCTGTGAAGCCATCTGACCTGGGGATTTTTTATTTATTGGTAATCCCTTGATAACCTTATCTATTTCTTCCATTGCTTTGGGTCTTTTTAGGTTCTTAATGTCCATCTTGGATAGTCTAGGGAGAGGTTGTATTTCCAAGTATTTCTCCATGTCCTCCAAGTTGTTGAATTTGTTAGAGTACAGGCCTTCATGATACGGTATAATTATCGTTATGATTTCATTCGGGTCTGTTTTTAATGCCCCCTGTTTCATCCCTCATCCTTGCTATTGAAATTTGTCCCTTCCTTTCTTTGGTTATGTTTGCCAGCAGTCTATCAGTGCTGTTAATCCTATCAAAGAACCAACTTTTAGATGCATTAATTTTTTCCATACTTTTCTTGTTTTTCATCTCTTGTATCTCAGCTCTGATTTTTATTATTTCTTTCCTTTTGCTCTTAGTAGAATTGCTCTGTGGACTCTGCTCTAATTGGTATAAGTTTTGTGCCAACACACTAAACAAAAGTCTCTCTTCCTTTTTCATGTGTGCATACTCCACGAGGAGACCCCTTCAAGTGTTGAGATGCTTCTGTTGCCACCAAAAACAAAAGTCTCTGCACCCACTTGCTTGTGATTGTCCTGGTGTCATCACCTGTGCTTCGAAAGTCAGAAGGAGACTTTATAGACTGGTACTGGACATATGGGCTAATATCGGACTTATGACTATGGACTGGCTTGAGATACTTTCTCAATGTTCCATTCCTCTTGTTTATAAACCTTTCCTTTATATCCATATGTGTGTCTATGGATTTGTTTCTCTAGTCTACATGGACTAGCACAATCTTATTGTTTGCTCTGTTTTTGTCACCATCATTGTGTTCATTTTCAGTCTTATGTCACAGTGGTAAGAGAGAGAAGTCTGTATTATCTCTATGTACGTGGGTTTATTCAGGTTTGGCTTATGTTCCAGCATGTCACTATCTTTGAGTATGTGCCCTTTGGACTTGAAAATAAAGTGAATTCTTTTGGCATTTGGGTAGAAATCTCTGAAAATATCTATCATATCAAGTCATCCAATTGTGCTGTTTATATCTGTTGCTTTTTTGTTGAGTTTTTTCTCTGTGATCTGTCTTTTTCAAAGTGTGGTTCAGTAAAGTCACTTACTATATACATTGAGCCTGGGATTTCTTTTTTCATCTTTTTCATTTACAAATTGGGTGCATGTATATTTATTGTGCTCACGGGCCTCTCTTTGGGTGCATGTATATTTATTGTGCTCACTGGCTCTTGGGCTGCTGTTCCCTTGAGCATTATATAGTGCCCCTCCTTGTCTCTTGTTAAGGCTTGTACCTTGAGATCAGTTTTGTCAGAGATTAAGATTGCTACCCTGGCTTTTTTTGCATTGCCATTTGCTTGGTATATTTTTCTTCGGCCTTTAATTCTCAACCTGTTTTTGTCTGCAATCTTGAGATATCTATCCTGTAGGCAGCAGATTGATGGGTTATGTGTCCTTTGCCAGTCTATTAATCTCTACCTTAAATGCCTCACTCAGTCCTTTGATATTCAGTATCATTACATCCAGCTGTGGACTCTGTGGTGTTATCTTATATCTTTTGTGTTGGGTGTTTTCCTGCCTACTTTTCTTATGAGTTTGCATTTTGTTTGTGAATGGCTCATTCTTGCCTTCTTTCCACTATTGAGCTAACGCTATCTTGGGACCCGTTTTCTCTTTTTTACCCTGTGGGTGGAGTTTTTCTATACGATTAGTGAGTGCTGATCCTCTGCTCATACTTGATCAGCAAGGATCTTTTTGAAGACTGGGTTTCTTTTTCTGGATTCTTTGAATTTTTCCTTGTCTGGGAAGACTCTTACTGCTTCATTTATCTTAATAGATAATTTGGCTGGGTATAGTATTTTTGGATTTTCATTATTTTCTTTCAGTTTTTGGAATATGTTACTCTATTCCCTCCTCTTAGTCTTGTCTGCTGATAGATCTGAACATTTTCTTATTTGTGTACCTTTATAAGTGACTGTTTCTTTTCCCATATCTGTTCTAGTTATCTCCTTTTCCTCATAGATGGATAATTTAACTATTGTTTGTCTTGGTGATTTCTTCTTGGAATTCAGTTGGCCTGGTGTTCTTCAGCCTCCTGAATGGCTGCCTGATTTTCATTTATTAACCTGGGGAAGTTTTCTTCTAAGAATTCTCTCACTATTTTCTCTGTTGACTGTGCCTTTTTCGACAGTCTAATTATTCTAATACTGTTCCTCTTCATAGCATCAGGCATGAGTCTTAGGTTTTCATCAGTTTCTCTGATTGTCTTATTTAACTGCCTTTCCCATCTGTTGAGGTCTGCTTGATTATCCTCTAGGTCACTGGTGTGATTCTCTGCCTCCTCAAGTGTGTTGGCAAAGTTGGTCAATTTGCTACTGGTCAACAAAAATTTGCCACTGGATATCATTTTGTCTCTGAAATCTTGTATTTCCCTTTGATTTGTGGCCTGTATCTCCTCTATTATTTCATCCTTTTCTGAATTCCTTCCTTTATATCTTGTAGCCTTCTGAAATTTTTTTTCTCTTGCATGTCAATTTTTCTTAGCACATTCTTTAGGTTTTTGACTTCTTCCTGAATTGTCTTACGTTTCACCTGATCTTTTAGTAAGGCTTTGATGCTGGTTGCTCTTTATGTCTTGTTTTACAAGAGCATGGCACCATCTTCCAGTGCGGCAGTGTTTGGGCTCTATCTTGGGGGATTCAAATGAGTTCTTCCACAAACTACCTGCAGGTATCTTTCTTGAGTGGTAAGGCTACCATTGTATCTTCTTGTAGTTTCAGGCTAATTCTAGTCAACCAGTATTGCTTTATTTGGAATGAGTTGGTTAGTTCTCTCACGAGAGTTGGTCAGGTGGTTGTGGATCCATGAGGATCCCATTTCAGTAGCTAATCTCTCAGTAAACCATCATGGTGTATCATACCACGATTGGCATACCTCAGGTGGCATATGGTGTTTCCTTTTGAAAGTGGAGTGTCGCAGAGAGTGTGTGGGTGTGCTCTTCTTGGTGTAGAGCATAGCAGATGGCAGCTGAAATCATTATGGTCTGAGAGATCATGGTAAACTTTTGTCAGATTTTCCTGCAACCACGTAGAGAACCATCAATGGTGGGCAGGAGTTCCCCCAATCACTTGTAGGGCCTTTGGATGTAGGTTGGAATTCCCCAGGCCATTTGAGGGTTTGGTAGAGGAGGGTCGATATTCTCAGTTTCATGAAAAGCCAACAAGTGCATGTGGGAATTCCCCCAAATGGGCCATCGGAGTTGCCCTAGGCAGACGGGAGTGGCCTGGAGGCCAGAAGTGTTTTATCAAAGGAAGGAATGGGAGAAGAGAAGGAAGCAAAAGAAAGAAGACAAATACAACAGCAAAAATAAAAAATCAAATTAACAAACACACACAAAATTCAAATAGAAAGCAAATATATAAAGTCAAAAAAAGAAAAGTGAAAAAAGGTAAAACTGCTGAGACTGTTGTGGGAAAGAGAGAAGAGATAGAAGAAGGATACAAAAGAAAACAGTGAGTGAAGAAAAGAAAGAAAGAAATAATAGAAGAAAAATGGTTAAAGAGATAAATGAACCTTATGCTGTGCCATGTGTAACACTGCCTCATTCTGTGTGCATCACTGTCACAGTGGGCGGGCTGGAGCTCTCCCTGCTTGGTGGGCAGAGTTGTCCTAGGCAGAGGGAAGGGCGTTGGATTCCAGAAGTGGCAGAGGAAGAGGAGAGAAACAGAAAAGAAGAAAAAGAAGAAGAGGCAAAAGAAAGAGGATAGAAAGAAAAACAAATGAAAGAGAAAGAAGGGGGAAAACACATCTGTGTTCACTAAATTGACTGTGGTGGAAAAGAGAGAAGAATAAAAAAAGAAGAGTAAAGCTATAGCTGATCCCCAATTGTCTGAATGTGGGGCCAGAGGGGTTTAAACTCTGCCTCAAGGTGGCAGGTTGGTGTTCCCTTTTGATGCAGGTTCCCACTGGTGCTGCGCATAATCGCCCTACTTGACCAGATCACGCTAGAGGCCAGACTGAGGTTTCCCAGCGGTGCAGAGCACTATAGAGGGCTTCACAGCTGCCTTGTGTGGTGTGCAGAACTCCCAGAGATTGAATGCTGGAGTTCCTCCTGCTATTTGGCTTGAGTTGCCTAGGCAGTGTAATGAAGCCAGCAGTGGCATATGACAGGAAAGAAATGAAGAGAAGAGGATGAAGACATAAAAAGAAGAAAAGAGAAAGTAAAAGAGAGCAAAACAAAATAAAAGCTGGTCATTGGGACCAGCTGTAGTGGGAAAAATAGAAGGATGAGAGAAGAAAAAGAGTTGTAAGAAAGGACATAAGTGAGGCCTGATTACCTGACTGTGGGGGCTGGAGAAGTTCCAACCCTGTCTCAAGGTAACAGGTGGTGTACCCGCGGAGTGTAGTTTCCAAAGATGCGGGGTGGGATTACCTTCATAGGCAAGATCACAACAGAGGCCAGGCAGTGTTTCCCACAGCGGTGTTCAACCCTTGGTGTTCACTGGTATAGCTGTCTTGTGCTGTGTGCAGCAAAGCAGTTGGAAGTAGGGAGGGTGTTCCCTCAGCCCCGTGTAGAGCCCCAGGACAGGCAGGACATGGCCAGCTTTGTAGAATCGCTGATTGGGAAATGGGCTTGTTGTTCTGCCTTGTGTCAAGATGGCTGATGTTCTAATAGCTCAGAAGTGTTTGTTTGTTTTTATCTTGTTGGCCAGATGGAGTTGAATTTAGTTATTCTGAAATTGAGGTTTGCTCCAAGTGGGTTTTGCTAAATTGATAGCCTCTAGGCTCAGTAGCTAACTTCTGGCATTCTGTAACATGGCTCCCTTCTTATGCTATTTTATGTTAAAGGTCTTGTTCTACCAGTTGCCTTGTAGTGAAACAATGAGCCTGGGACTTGCAGATGTTCCAAGAATATATTTTTTTCTCAAGAAAATAATTTTTCTCTGTTTTTTTATTGTGCTTATATATTACCCTGATTGGGGGCTGTCACACTGGCCCACAGAGATGATCCAACTTATCTAAGTGAATGCTTTCTTCTCAGACAATTGGAACTGAATTCACTTCCTGGACTATGACTATCCACTTATTTTCTGCCACTTATTTTCCTTAACTTATGATTACTCACCTACCTGTTCCCCAGACTATGAGCTCAAGGCAGCTAACCTCGTGGCAAGCTCTGGGGTGAGGTCCTGTTACTAGTTTTCAGAAGTTCTCTTCTCATCTGTGATTATGTCCCCTTTAGGGCATCGGCCTGGGAAAATCACTACTTGCTCAACTGGAGCCCACGGTCCAGCATACCAAACCTAAAGCTATTTAGTATGTTCTTGGTTCACTTTGTGAGTGTAAATAAAACAAAAGTGGGGCTCAGGACAGACCCTCATACCCTAATTCTAACTTCAAGACTCTACTTCCCAGTCTCCTTCAACTTACCTCCCAATCTCTGCTCTGGCAGCAGGAGCTCTGGGTGGGTGGGTCTAAGAAGATACCATTCTCTCTCTCTCTCTCTCTCTCTCTCTCAAATGAAGTATGATAAAGGAAGCTTGAAAATGGAGATGTCAAAGATTAACTCTTAAAACAGTGACACGTTCTCAGCCAAACTCATTTTTGGAAAGAATATATGTGAAGAAGTTAAAGATCTAGAGAATTATTGCCTTAAATTTATGAACATACATAGCAAATGTTGAATCTCCATTTTCCTTTAGGATCTGAATCGAAGAGGTTATCTGGATTGAAGAGATTCTAGAGACCCCAAAATGACTGGTAGCCTAATTTGTTCTTTCATCTCCACTTTTATTTCAGGGTGCTGATTCTTCCTCTGCTATTGGTAATTCATTTCCCTCATCTAGGTCTTCTTTAATTGAATCAATCAAAAAAGATATAATAAGGGTGGATTATGAGTCAAGGCAGGTAATGGGTAAATTAATTACATAGATAGCATCTAATCAACATATTAAACATGCCATAAGTTAATACCTTTGCCAGAGTTTCAATTCTTACTGTTTGCCATGCATGGTATCATGTGCTTTGGTTTCCTAGGTCACAACTAGCTGAGCAAATTCACTTCCTCCAGCGATCACCTTGACTGAATATAGCTTTTTTGTCCAACATAGCCTATAACTAGTGACTAATTGTCTTGGTGTCATTGGGTCCATCTCCTATTCTCCAACTGTGGAGAATTCCAAAGGTAAATTCAGCTTCAGAACTCCTTGAAATTTCTATTGAGTCCATTGTTCATCTTCTTCTGCTTTTTCTCCTAGTCAGCAATACCATAGCACATCCCCCAGAATTTCTGCACACTAGTATCCATCTCAGAAATATTTTCTGGGCAACCCAAAATGAAGTACATTAGCATTCAGATATTTTCCTAAATTCTGTGGTGCATGAGTGGATTGTGAATGTTAAAGAACTTTAGCTGATGTGTGCATGTGTGTTCAATTAGGGAACCTAACTGGAACAAATGTACATGTTTTACATTGTGTTATAATGCATATGTGTCTATATTTTATATTTCATTGATTTTTTTAGTTAAGGACTAGTCATAGTATATAGAATCTTACCAAGCAATAACAGTTAGAACAGATAGCTTATACAGTCCCTTTATCTCTTTTTCTAAATCTATGTGAACTTTAAGCTAAGAAGTAATATAAAACTTGCCAAGTTGGCCAAGGCTTTAAATTATATAAAGTTTGCCTGAATTCCCTGTTGCCATTTTATCATTAAGCTTTAATAATTTTTTCCTGAAAGTAAAACATAGCTCTATTGCACACACTATATGAATTTCAAAGGGCTCATAGGGAAACAACACTAAATGGTATTGAAATTTATCTATAAAACTTTCGAAGCTATCTTGTATTTGTGAACTTTAAATGGAATTTCAAATCTTTAAAAATCTGTGGTTAAGAAAAGTGGTACTTTTCACACATAATATGTTTAATATATTAATAACCATATAATGTCACAATTACACATTTTTCATATAAAGTTTGAAGTAAATAATATTAATATTTAATTTTCTTCTGATATTGAAATACTTGCGATAATATTTGGTGATTGATCTAATGCTGAATCATGATCTTGTATAAGCCATGATACAAAGAGTTTTGGAAGTTATGTGATAATATAATTTGACAGTTATCTGATTATATTATCATCCTCCATTATGTGATATGATATAATCACCTTAATTTTGCTAAATTCCAATTTTTACATAACAACCTGGTCTTTGGAACCTAACCATGCTGATAAGGAAGAAGTGGGTATGTTTTACGATTTGGTCTTGTTTCTTCATTCATTCATAAATATTTAATGAGAACAGATATTTCATAATAAACTGGTGATACAAAGAATACAATAAACATCTAAATTATGCTGTAGGTGATAAAGTTTGTCAATTTAAGAATGTAAGGCAAATAAGAGAGATATTCAGAGTGCAAAAGAAGAAATGGAAGCAGGTTGCAAAAGAAAATATGGTGAGTAGTCTTCATTGTGAAGCTATAATTGAGCAAAAACTAAAAAGAAATAAGAAGTAAGCTGTACTGATAGGTGGTGGAAAGAATATAAGTCAGAAGAAGCATATAGAATAAGGTAGTCAAGGTTGATATATGCCCTGAGTGTTTGAAGCAATATAAGAAGATAATGTATGTGACTTGATCAGAATAAATGAGGGAAAGATAAAGAGAGAAAGATATCAGAAAGGTATGATGGTGAATGAAATTGATTCTATACATCATTTTCAGATCTTTGAATTTTACTCTAAGTGAAATAGACAGCAATGTTTCAAACAGATTTTAGGAGAGTGAGATAATCTGCCATGCTTTATAAAATGATCCCTCTGCCCCCCTTTTTTGAGAGTATTTTAGGGTTGGGTGTGCCAGGAGTGGAAGCAGAGGAGCCATGGCAGGAGGTTATTGAAGTTGTCCAAATGAAAGGTGAAGACAAGTCATACTAAATGTTCGTGGTGAGGATTCTAGTAATATAATTATACTTCTGAATATAATTATAGGATGGTGCCAACAGACATTTCTATTGGTTGTAAATGGGATATAAGAGATAAGGAGAAATTAAGGATGACTACAAATTTTGGTTTTAAAAACAAATGATTGAATGAATAGAGCTTATATTAAATAAGGTGGAGTTTTCTGTGTTGAAAGTGGTTTTTGGTGTAATTGGTATTGAGAGTTCAGTTTTTGATATGATTAAGCTAAAATGTTCATTGTACATCCAAAAGGGGATTCTGAGTAAACAGTTAACATGTTAGATTAGAATTAACGTACATGGTCTAGGTTGTGTGTGTGTGTGTGTGTGTGTGTGTATATATATATATATATATATATAAAATGTTCGCCATGCTTTTTAATATGTATGGTAGCCAATATCTTTCAAAATGAATGCATAGCAAATGCTGTGTGTGGGTAGCCCTCTAAATAGCAACCATTGGTCTTTCCCAGTCCAGAAGAAGAGTAATAGAAATCGAAAGACAAATTAAAATACTTAATGCTATGGAGATGACAAAAATCAATCTCAACAGCCTTGAGACCAGAACAATTAGATGGTATGTGGTTAACACTATGAATTCATCTTAGGAGAATGACCTATATAGAATAGAAGAAATATGTGGAACAGAAACCAAGGCCAAAAAGGAGACTAGGTGCCTCTGAGACTGACTCTTAGTGACCCTTCATGTCTTGAGCTATACCTATTCCTGTGGCCACACAAATAACCATAAACCAACCATCTGAGATTTTAAAACCAGGCAGAATTTACCCAATGTCAAAGTTCAGAGGGTTAAGGAAACAGGAAACACAAAGAGAAATAGAATGGGTAATCCTATAGTGATGGAATGTAATGGATGTGTTCAAATAAAACATGTGTGTTATATGCTCTGTAAAGCTTCACACAATTCACAATATTCACAATTCACAATTATTTTTTTAAGCAAAAGGCTTACCAAGATAGTAAGTATAGTTGGAAAATTAAAAATAGCATAAACAGGACATGGAAAATCTCTAACTTTAAAATGTGGGTAAGAAAAGGAAAAAACACATTAAGCTAAAGAAACAATGAGGTAGGAAGAAAATCAAGTGAGTTGTAGTTTCCTTGACATCAAATAAGAAGAAAGTGTCAAAGGAAAGAGTGGTCAACTACATGAAATATCCATAGGAGACCAATTAATAAGATGTCTAAAATTAACTATCTAATTTATCAATATGGAAATAATGGTAACTTCATCAAAATATACTTTGGAAGAGTGGAAGACATGGAAATGAAAAACTTTTGAGACTGTTACTAGTCAATCTGTCATAGAAGTTTTGCCCAAAAAAGGGAGGAGGGAGCAGTTGGAATTGAGAACTATTTTGCTTTTAGCACTTTAGTTTCCTTTTTTAGATAAGGAAATTAATATCATGTTTTATGTCAATAAGAATTATCAGTGAAAAATGAAAAACTGATATCAAAAATCAGAGAGGAAAGGAGGCAGGGATTCTAGAAGAGTTGAGTGAAGAATTCAGTGAAATCTCGCCACATCATAGCAACAGTTTTACTACTGAAATTGCTGAAAGTGATAATATGAAATGCCAATTATTCAAATTACATAAAAAAATGACCATAGAGCATGTCTAAATGGAAAAACATTCATTCAAGAAACCCTGTTTCAATAAAAACAATTCTACAGAGGTCACATTTGACTCACAAATCACTCCATAATACTGACAGAAAGATTTTTAAAATTTGGAATACAGTATAGAAAATTCCATGTCTAGGAATGTAGTTGAACACAGTGAAGATCTTGCTTGCCTCCTATATGCAAAATAGCAGAAAAACCTTTATTTTTTTTCCATTTTTGGATGACAGTTAATGCTGAGGGTAGAGAAAATTATTCTCAGGAGTAATAAAACCAAGAAATGTGTTAAAGTGTTAAAGTGTTTCCCCAAACTTATAAAGACCAATGAACAGAAAAGGGAAGTCTCACTGTTATAAAGGATTTACACATTACCTCTGGAAAATGACCCTGTAAGTATTTCAAGGGAGCCAGAGTGATAAAGCAAAGTTACTATCTTTCCACAGATCCCTGGGGGCTATGTGAATGTCTAAGGTCACACCTTTTTTAGTGTAGGGTTTTTAAATCCAAGATCAGCAGTTTGAAACTATCAGTCATAAAGAATTACAATTTCCATAGAGTTACATTCACAGAAACCCACAGGGACAGTTCCAAGTTTGCCCTATAGAGTCTCTGTGGCTTGGAAGAAGCGCAATGACAGTGAATGAAGTGAATGAGGGAGTGAAGGATTGTATGCACAGTCTTTAACTAATCATGACTTGTAATGAATCAGTACAGACATTTAAAAAAGATAAAATATATTAATAGGAAAACATCTAATGGGATACATTTTACATTACAGTAGTTAATTGCCATAGTTTTTGCACCTAACATGCACTTTTTTATACCCCAAAGTGGGGGTTGGGGAATGAGGATGTGTCTTATGGTTTGAAGGTGTGGTACCCCAGAGCATTTTAGTATCCTGGTATTATTTGATTCAGAATATTTTTTCTTGTTTTCCAGCTCTAAAAACTGGGTGTGTCTTATGATCAGGTGCATTTTATGGCCAAAAAATTGGACAAAAGCATATGTTGCAAGTATATCCCAAAATATAGTAGAACATACAAAACAAACTCACTACCATCAAGTCAATTCTGACTAACAGCATCCTTATGGGAAGAGTGAAATTGCTCCTGTGAGTTTGCAATGCTCGAAGTCTTCACCGCAACAGAAATTCTCTTCTTTCTCCTATAGAAATGTTGATGAGTTAAAACTCCTGACCAAGGGCATAGTAGCCCCCAGCGCTTCTAAAGGACAGCACACATGGTGGGGGGATTAGGAACATTGGTAAGTCTCACCTTATGAAGGAATGAGTTATTGGGCCTGGGAGCTCAGGATCATAGTCAAATCAGTATGACAAGGTCAATTGGCAAAACATGGTCCATAAAGATAATATTCTGCTTCCTACTTTCCTGAATAGAAACTAATGTCTTAAAATCATGTGAGTGGTCATTCACGTGGCAACTATTGATCTCTCTTTATGTAGATAAGGGAGCAGTGAAGAAAATCAAAGATATATTGGCTCAACTGGTCCAAAAGACTAAGAGACCATTTGAATACCAATCTCTGAACTAAGACAACCAAAGAATTAGTAGAGTCTAGCTACCACTGTTTACTTCTCTGAAAGGGATCGCCATAGGAGTTCATGAATACAGTGGTAGAAGATATGTAACAAATCTCAGAATCATTAAATAGACCAGGATTACTCATTGAAGAGACTGGTGGAATCCCAGAGTCTAAGATCCTCAGACACCATAAAAGTGTTGAACTCAATTCACACCTGTTGCTAAACTTTCAGGAAACTTTTGCTGTTAGGTGCCATCATTGAATCCAAATATAGAAGTCCTATGGAGAACAGAATAAAACATTATTGCTACTAGCCACATTCTCACAATCTTTGTTATGTTTGAGTTCATTGTTGCAACCACTGTGTCACTCCATCTCCTTAAGAATCTTCCTCTTTTTTGATGACCCTCTATTATATCAAGCATAATGTTTTTTTCCAGTACTTGTCTCACCTTAAATAGACAAAGTACATAAGATAGCAATTATTAGCCATCTAGGACATGTAAATCAAACTGAGATGAGATGTTACCTTACAACGGTAGCCCCACTAAAAATAAAACAGAAAATAAAAAATACTGGAGATGCTGTGGAGAGATTGGAGCCCTCATAGACTGCAAGTGGTTGTATAAATATGTAAAACCATTGGGGAAAGGAATTTAGCGATACGGCAAACAACTGGAAATAGAAATAACATATGATCCAGCAATGCCTCTGATGGGTATCTACATAGTCAGAACAGAAGGCTGCACTTTCATGTTCATCTCAGCACTGTTCACAATTGCAAAAAAAAAAAAAACAAAACACACCCCAATTTCACAAGAGTCTAAGAATGGATAGTGAAATTTTGGTTCATGTATACTATGTCGAGCTAAAGAGCAATGGACAAAGCTGGAGATCATTATGCTGAGTAAAATTAGTCAACCACAAAAAAATAAAAATTATGTAACCACTTCAAGATGAAAGTGAAGAAAAAGACGCTCATATCAAAGGGAACAGACTGGAGTTTACCAAAGGGTGAAGTAATTCAGCATAACCACATTTGAAACCATAAACTAGATGATTGACTGGGTGAAAGGTAGGATGGCAGTCCACAAGAGGGAGAAGAGAAAGTAGAGAAAGGGGGGAAGGTTGAATATGAGGGGAGGGGGGGCAGATGGCAAAGAGTGATTTGAACTGTTGAATATTGGGTCTGAAATTTAGCCTCTCTCTTCAATTAAAAAAGAAATAAAAGTACATTAGATGAAGTCTTGCTGCCATCTGTGCTTCAAAGAAACATTCTGTCTGTGCTTCTTCCAAGACAGATGTGTTTGTTCTTTTGTAGTCCATAGTGCTGTCAATATTCTTTTATAGCATCATAATTAAAGATGCATCAATTCATTAATTGCTAGACAGTCCTATAACCTAGATAATAATACCAGGGAGTTACATATTCTTTGTCAGTCATACAGAATTGAGAGGACAAAGCAAATTAGGATGTGGTGGGCAAAAAATCTGCTATAATATGTTATTTCATACATCTGTTCAATTAGCAAGAAAAAAATCATATGACAAAATTTTAACCAGGACAAAAAATGTGTTAAAAAATACACAAGAATAGAATGAATACAGTATAAATAAATCTTAGAGGAGTCCTACTCATTGAGTTAGCAAAGACATCAAAGTAGCTATTGTAAATATATTCATAATATGTTCACATAACTAAAATAATTTTAAAGTATTAAAGGAAAGTTATTGCTTCAGCAAAACTCTACTTCAGAGACACCAACTAATTTTGAGAAAGGGTTTAGTTATGAGTAATCAATATTTTTATATATTAAAAAAGAGACAGATGGCATTGTATATCTTTAAAAATGTCTCTCTGAAAGTACAGGGGAAAGGGTTTTTATCTGAGTCTTGGGTGGGGGATGGCTCTTGGTTCTTCTGTTTATCTTAGTTAGTGGTTAGTTCTTAGTAGTAGTTCGTTCTTACATCATGGTCCTGCTCAGTACTTGCCCTCAGAGAAGGAAGACAAAAGATATGGGTGCTACAGCAAGGTATGGTAGAGAAATTAGATGGTGCCTGGCTATCAGGTACCATAGTGTCTGAGGTCTTATGACCTTGTTTCCAAACAATCAGCCATCTAAGTGAAATGTCAGCTAAGTATACATGGAAGAAGTACACCAATGTCAATGATTGAAGGATTGTAAATCATTTCATCCAAAGTTGAAGATGGGAATTGTGTTAGTCCAGGTAGACAAGAGTAACAAATTCAAGGACACACATATCGATATAAGGAAAGGGTTAATATGCAAAAGAAATGTGACACTGAGAAGGCATCCCAGCCCAATCCAGTTCAAAGCCATACATCTGTTATTAACCCATATGCCCAAAATCAGTCTATAAAGTCTCCTTCCAACTCATGAAGTTACAGGTCATTGGGTGCAGAATCCCAGCACTGGCAAGGGTCTTCCCATGGCTCCTCGCTTCCAGGGCTCAGGGTCCATCAACAGCATGCCGCTCCAGCTTCAGAGGTCTGCCTTCATCAGAGCAAAACCATATGGTCTTTCCACCGGCTCCTCCAGCTTCTCGGACACTGCCATCTTGCCTTGTCCATGATTCATCGTCTCTGAGACTAACTCCTAACAACTGGGGAAGATAGCTTCTCATCCAATCATAAAAATAACATAAGCACATGACTGCCACAGGAATAATACCAGAACCTAAATCATGAGAGTCTTATTTGTGGAAGATTGTGGATGGCAGTGTGAGCCTAAGACAGAGTTTTAGGATCTCCTAGGATATAAACCTCCTGTGATGTCCCTCTATCTGTAATAAAGAGATTGGAGGAAAGTGGTTACTAAATAGAATGCACTGGAGAGATGACAATAGAAATACAAAATGATAAACCTGATTTGAACAGTTAAAGCCCTTTCATTTGATCTCCTCTTAGCCCCTCCCCTTGTCCCTCTGATGCATGTTAGGCTAATCTGGTTTGCAACAGTTTCTGTATTTTTCAGGTTTTTTTTTTTTTTCATATTGGGGTATATCTTAAGTGAGTTATGTCATTGGTGTCACCCTCACATTTTTGTTGTAAGTTTTTCTGTTTCTCAGTACACGAAACCCAAGATTGATGAACCTGTAGGAACAGCAAGTGGAATAAGGCTGTCTGGGAGGTCAGGGATGGTGCCAGCGTGGGCACAAAGGTAACTCAAGGAGTTCAAGAAGGAAAAGATTGTTTGAAAGTTAATGTGGTAGCAATTGTAAAATACTGCTTGATGTGGTTGAACTATGGAATGGTGTGACATCTATATTAACTAAAAATAAAATGGTCTTGAAATGTAGAAAATACCAAATCAAAGAGTTGAATAGAATATCTCAAAGTGTATTTTGAGAATACAAAGTAAAAGGATGATACAATTAAAAAAAAGAAACTGAACCAAAAAATGTTTAGAGTAATTGCATTTAAGGATCCCTGATTTATGTTACCCTAAAATCAAAATGGTTTTATTTAATTCTGTAGTCATATTAAGTCACAAAACTTCCACTTTAAAAAGGACAGAGAGCTGGACCAGAGATGTGGTTTTGCCAAGCAAAGAGGAATGAGTACAAGAGAGGGCATCTTAATTCACTAGAGGACGGACGTTGGCATTTACACTGGGTAAGTGTGCGGTGAAGCTTCGAGGATGTGAACAGCAGGTAAAAGTGGTAGGATTGATGAATTGGACCTCCGTTATTGTTAAGGGGTCACTGGGATCTCTCAGAAAAATGCATCTTATGGCTGAGCCCCGGTGACATAGTGGTTGTATGCGGGACTGTGGCCCACTGGGATGGAGGTTCGATTCCAGCTCCACGGAGCAAAGACTGGGCCTCCTACTCCCCCCACTGAGGGTAGTGATGCCCCCCCAAAATTTTTTTTAAAAAGAAAAATGCATCTTACATTATAATTATTTAAGTATCACTGTGATTGATACTGTGAAGGCTGGAATTTGACATTGAAAATAATAGTTGAGATAGATGACAATGTCATTGAAAGTTAGATGGTTGGACTCTAAGAAGATAGGGTGATAAAATATTATAATATATCCATGAATTAATTCAAGCAATTAGCCAATTAGTATACAGAGTGAAAAGCGAATCAGGCTCTAAAGTTTGAGGACAACACATGTAAGTCTTTTTCAGAAATTGACTTTTGAGCTCCACAATATAGTTGAATGCCAATTGGAAATATCTATATCCATTTCTAACATATTCAAATATGTATATGACTGCTATAGTTCTATATGTGTGTGGTAAAAATACTATGAGAATAAGCTTATAAGAGAATGTTTGTTACTTGCAGTCAAAATTCTTAATAGATATTGAAGAGAGTTATTTTAAATGTATTAACATATGTTTAATTTGAATGTATTATTCAAAAGATGAAATTCTTTGGTTTGAATAGCTAACAAAATTTAAGAAGGAATTTCAAGACTTAGCCTTGGTGACGTAGCGGTTGAGTACAGGACTGTGGGCCACTGGCTTGGCATTTTAAATCCAGCGACAGCTCTCTAGGAGCAAGGATGGGTACCTTCCACGACCATGAGAGGGCAGTGATGCCACAAAAAAAGAAGGAATTTCAAATAGTTTATGGATAAATTCCAATGTCTTTTAATTCCATTTTTCCGTGAACTTTTTGAAACTCCCTCTTTCTTTTCCAAAAGTGGACTGCAAAGCCTTGTAGGACAGATGTGCCATTTAGAACCAAGAGATAAACATTTTATGTTTATGTAGGTTGTGTGCTTAAATTTTGGCTTCAACTAGAATACTAATCTTCCATACTTCCCACTAATGAGTCCTTGATGGGTATGAACTCTGAAGTGCTGGCATTTATTTTGATAGCCCACACACTTTAAGCATATTTTGCTCAGATCTACCATATACACTATTTCTTGTGGAAGTTTATTTCATATTTTATTATCATTTAGTTACCTTAGATTATTGTTTCTATAGTCATTGTTTTGTTAATTGCATTAGCCATGATCCTAATTGAATCCAACAGAATAGACTTTACCATATTAGATAAAAATATGTTCTTTTAAGGTAACATTTTTCTTACATATTAATTCACAGCACGAAAATCATGAGTTTGAGATCAACCCCACTCTGTGAGAATACAGACAGCTAAGGGGGCTATTACTTCTATTTGGTAGGCAAATATAATACCATAAACTGCCACCATAGCTGATGTCTCAAATACATCTTTCACAAGAATATCTGGTTAGAACTTACATCTGAAACCTCAGCAGGATTATAGTAATTGTCATTTATTTGCATCATGCTAGATTGGATATTGGGAGTGTTAAACTTCACTCTAAACCAGGTGCATAACTTTATCTTTCCTTTTCATTTTAAATACAATACAATGATTCAGTAAAAAGACAGTAACTAAATTTCCTCATGCCAAAGACTATATCTGTGTAGCTCAACCAAATATTTCTGTATTAAGTCCTAATATCTCCCTCAGAGAATTTTACACAGAAATCTTGTGAAGGTGCTTGCTTCTTAAAGAGAATGAAATTTCAGGGATTGGCCAGTTTGATATCAGGTAGTGATAACTTTACCATGATCCCTATTTTCACACATTGAATTTGATTTGGGTAATTGATCAATCATTGCATCTTTGCCATCATGATTATGAATTTATTTGAGAATATATAGTAGGCATCAGAAAGATCATATATCTACATTGTTGGGGGTGTGTCAGGATGGGTTAATGTAGTTTAGATTTTAGACATTCTTGTTTTACTTTTTTTTCCTCCTAGGAAGAATATGCACAATGTTTACTGATAGAATAGCTGAGTAACTGGAAACTGATCTGTGCAAGACATAGCTTGTCCTCCTTTTGGTTTACTGAATGGAAAGTGTGAAAGAAAAGTAGAATGCATAATATAGATATGCAATTTGCGCAGAGACACAAGAATGATAGACAACTCGAAGAGAAGAAGCATAAGAATTCTAGATATCAACTCTGACCAACTTTCAGATTCTTATTATTCTACCAGTTAGGTCATTCAATCAAAGTTGGACAATGAATAAGGAAGACAGAAGAAGACTAGAATCCTTTGTATAATAGTGTTGGTGAAGAATATGGAATTTACTATCGACTGCCAGAAAATCAAACACAAAAAATACATCTGTCATGGAAAAATATAGCCATAATACTCTTTTGAAGCAAGCATACTGAGACAATGTCTTGCAGGCTTTGGTTATGTTATTAGGAGAGAGCAGTTCCTGGGAAAATGACATGCTTGGTAGATTAGGAAATCTGAGAAAAAGCAACCAGATAACCATCAAGGAGCTGAATTGGCATTTTTGGCTTCAACAATGAGCTCCTGTATGGCAGCACTTGGGTGAATGACAGTGTTTTGTTCTGCTGCATGTAGAATTGCTATGTAGCAGAACCAGCTCAGTGAAATCTGACAAGAACAAACACCAAAGGAAGACCTCAGCAATAAGAAGGAAGAAGGGAATAATGCCCCCCCCCTAAATTAATCCTGAAATATTTATGGGATTTCAAGAAAATTTATAGCAAAACAGTTGGTTTATCAAGCAGTTATCACAGCCGACATCATCACCATCATGACCATCATTGTAATTGTCCTCATTATCATTATCACACATATCATTATATCAAATACTTACAAGGGTATCATGTACAGAGCAATTTTTAGAGCACTTACGATATAGACAGTTTTAAAAGAACAAATAAAAACTGTCCCTATTCTTCTATGCTGCAATCTTTAAGGCATCGGGTTGTCAGATCTTTTCTCCTGAGGAACTGCTGGTGTGTTTAAGTCATTAACTTTTTAGTTGAGCCAGTATAGCCTCTTGAAATAGACCCTTACATTCATATTATATGTAGAAATATCAGGAGTCAGATCTTTTCCTTATTTTTAAGAAATTAATTATGATTTATATATTACATGTATCAAATCATTCTATAGTTCTACCACATCCAGCAGAACTGTACATTTGCTCCCATAGTTTCTAAATATTCTTTCTCTGTATTCAAATATACTTTGTCCACATGGACCACTTGATATCATTATCTCTTCACCCTGCCTTGTGTCCCCTCCCCCAAAAACCCTTATTCCACTTGCCGATTCTATGGGTTCAATAGTCCTGGTTTGCATACATCAAAAAAAAAAAAAAGAAAGCATAAACCACAACTTCAAGAGGATGACCCCAAAGACACAAAACTGCTTCGATGCCACTGAGATGTGCAATCAAGAACCAAACAAAACTATAAAATCCCCCCAATATATATGATTTCGGAAACTAGATCAGGTCCAGCCTGCGTCTTAGAGGGAATCTACTGACAAGTTTTAACTGTTCAAGTCAGTCAGTATAACCGTCTATAGTCAACTCATAATGCTTTCCATTTAGTGACCAATTGTGGATAGAATTAGCAGGAGTTTTATTTCTTGTATAGTTCTGCCAATGAATCTTGGGATCCCATCTCATCCATAGTCTCTGCAAACCAGATTCTAAGAGGTTAGGTTCTGACACTAAGGAACCTCCCTCAATTTCAGATTACATGCTTCACATTCCTTTGGCGACTGATGGTGTGCTTCTATCATGTGGACCTACTTTATATATCCATAAGATGACTTCTTTTTCAGACACAAGCTTTTAAGACACCCAGTACTCTTTTATCTGATAGCCAGACACCATCTAACTTCTTCATCACATTTTCTATAGCACCTGTCTCTGCCGGGAGGGATTGATCAGATTACAAACAACAACATATATATTTCATTGTGCATTTGTGTTTATGCATATGATCATTGGCTGTAACACTTCTATCAGAGCATTGTAGTAGGTGGTGTAGACATCATCTGTATTGTTATTATCAGTGTTTTTGAGGTGATTAGCAATGAAATTAAATCCAGGAATCATCATTGGGTGCTGTGCAAATACATGTTTTAAGTTTTAAGAATTTTTCTGCAAAATATCTGTGATACGTCAAAAGTCAAGCAGGGTCTTAATTTAACATGTAGGTTTGTCAGGTTTATTGAACTATTTACATAAAAGTAAAATGACATTCAGTCTTTTTTTCTTTGTCATTTTGTTTTGTTTTGGGGGCATCACTGCATCTGGTGGTTGTGGGCACTACACAGTGCTACTCCTGAGAGCCACCCTGGATTTGAACCACCAAGCCTGCGGGCCACAATCCCGCACTCAACCACTTAAGTCACCGGGGACTCAGCCCGACATTCAGTCTTTTTTTTAAGACATTCAGTCTTAAAAACATTTCTAATAATAAAATCCCAAGAAGGATTTAAAACTAATATTAGCAGAAAGAGGAAATTAGTTGGGAGGACTAGGAAGGAAATGATGCCAAAGTACTGAAAGATAGTTCGAAGTCAGTGTTTTCATGTTGGAAGAAATAGAGCTGTCAGGAACTCAAAAGGAAGCTTTAGTGCAGAGATAAGGGATACAAAAAATTATGATTCACCTCATTCCAGAGGCTGTGAATATTCAATTAATTACTTCACATAAATTTTGGGACATGGGATTGATCTTGTCCTATTTATTTATTGGTGTGTAGATTCTTAATCTTCTTAAAGTTATATTAAAATCTTGCCTTCTTTATATTGCTGTGATCTTCCTCAAAATATTTCATCCATCTATTAACTATATATTTGAGAACGGATTTTTGTTTAAAGTATTCAAAGCCATCTTCCTTTTGAATTCTCCAACAAAGTTTTACATTTGCATGCTTATTTGTTTCCTGGTTTATCTTCAGTGAATACTAAGAACGTGAGGGGCTTGAGCCAGAGCCTGCATGATGTTTTATAAAGCAGAGCAGTCTTGAGGACAAAGCTGGGATTATTTGACCAAAGAAAAACAAATGTTTTCAAGATCACAGCCAGATCTTCTTTTAAGTGAATATTGATTGATTTCCACTATGGAAATTTATTTTTACTTTATTTTACCAGCCAACAAAATCCATTTATCTTTGTAACTTCATAAAGACAGCATTTCAAACGTATTCTGCTGATTAACTATATAGCAATGATAGAGACATTTATTGTATTAGAGAAATCCTCTAATGTAAAGATACTTTACACGTCAAGTATTCATAAATAAAGCATAGAGTTAAACAAGTAAGAATTTTTTATTGTCTGAAAGATTGATAACAAAAAGATGATAAAAAGTTTTCACTTACCACGGAGCTGCAAATAACAGCCAGTTTCTTGTTGTTGTATTCCTCTATATATGTGGGGTTTTTTGCATGAATTTTCTTAAATGTCCAAGTTTTGCTCACTTGATTTTAAATCACCACTGTGCGTAGAAAACTAAAAGAAGTAATATTAAAAGGCAATAATGAGGCATATTTTTATCTCATTAAATTGAATCGAGTCTGATACTTTTGCAGGATTTGTTTTATTTCACTTCATGAGTACAAAAGTAATTCAATTTTCAAACTAGAACACATGGTTATATCTTCGATTTAAAGAATATTTAATTTCAGGCCATAGCAGAATAATGCAAAAACATAGACCAAGCTAAAGGAAATAGTTGCTGATAATGAAAATAGACCAAGATTTTAAGTTTTGCCAATTTTTTTCTTTCTTTACTCTATTTATCACCCACACAGAATATGTTTGTATTTAGTTCTGCATATATATATGGATCTTTAGCTCTTCTTTGATACTGCAATCTGGTTTGCCTTGTTTCTTCTGTATATTTTGGTACACAACGTGATGACATTGAACCATAGTGACTTACTTCTACTTTTCTGGGGCTTCAGTGGTTAAAGGCTCAGCTGCAAGAGCAAATGTCAATAGCTTGAAATGGCCAGTTGGCCATCTTTTTCTGTAAAGATGTACAGTTGTTGGAAACCATGTGAAGCACGTCAGCCCTGTCTTATAGTCACTATGAGTCACTGGCAACTCAACAGCAGTGGGTTTGATCTTCAGTTTTTTAAAAAGCCAAAAAACCAAAAAAGACCTTTTGTTACATATTAAGATATTATTCTCAAGTATATGTTTGTAAACCTTTTCACCTTATTTATCTATAATTTTAGTGTGTAGGGACAAACACTTTCCCCTAAAAATATTGAGAAATGAAACATTATGGTATAATTCTCCCCAATTTTGAACTTTCCCCCTTAAGAGCTACACAAGTGTTCTGACAGCACACCTTGGCTACAAAGGAGACATTTCGGTGTGTAGACTTTTAGAGCTCCGAGACAATGCTCTCCTCAGAGGTATCTGGGGGAGCAACAGTAAAGTGAAGCAAAGGAGGACTAAGTAGTTTAACAAAAAAATCTGACGTCAGTTATTAGCAGATATAAGGCTACAAAAACCAGGATAAAAGATGTAGAACATATGATTATAAATTATAATTCAAATGTAAACAAAATATATATTTGAAAAAGCTAGAAAACAAAGCAAAGGGATATACACAAGCACACTGAGGCATTTTCAGAACAGAATTAGTTATGTTGTTTTTTTATGATTTTATTTTTATATAAAAATAGTTGTGTTAGGCCTAGTTGACTAGGAAAACAAATTTGGTGACAATCATGTGTGTAAGAAAAAGTTTTATATCAAGAAATTATTATATATTGAGAAAACGTCCCAGTCCAGCCAAACTCAAGTCCTTAAGCCCAGCACTAGGGCATAACTCCCGTTTCAGATTCATGCATTCATATGTAAGGATGCAGAATGCAGGAATATCATAGGCCAGTGGCTGCAAAATCCTGTGGAACAATGCAATGGACACATCTTCAGGGATCTGACAGCTACCAGGATTCACCAGCAGGAAGGTAGAGGCACAGAGATAGGGGGAAGTTGCCAAGACCCTCATTATGAGAATGCCATACCACAGGAGTCACTGTCAGCCTGTAACCTGGTTGACAGGCTAAACCCCACCCCTACATTTTTATATATCTCCAAGTTGCCATGATAGTATGTAGCTACAATAGACAACCCCCTGTCAACTTGACACCTTACACAAATATTTACCCACACATAATTTTAAAATCAAAAGAACAATAGCATTATATCTGTGCCTAACAGGATAAAACTAAAATGCATACCACTCAAAATGTGTCACCTCCCTTTAAACATAATACTCTAAAAGTGAACAAAATAAAAGTATTCTATGAAGATCAGTTGCGGTTATGGGAACATCTATGCCATAAACCTATAATCCTATGAACATTTGCCCCACCCATGAAAGTTTGTAATCCAACCCCTTCATGGCCGTTAACCCCATTTTGGGTATTCAATTTTTAAACTGCCCATTTATATCAACCCAGTTCTCTGAGGAGACAAGCGCATTCACTGATGTGAAGAATCCTCATTCCAGTAGGAACCTTGTGAGTCTGCATCCCTAAGCAAAGGCATATCAGGACAATCTATCAGTAAAGTCAGTAACAATATATACCAACTCACAGACTCAAAAATCTTACTTTCATCTAGATGGATTTTCGTCAACTCAATGTGACTTGTCTCTCTCAACCTCGCCTTTTGACCATGGGCCCCATCACAAATTCTAAACAACCCTAACCTTTTGGGTGGGTTACAATGCATGGGCTCAGAATCTGCTCAACTCTTTAAAATTCACACTAGCCAAACCACTCTAGTCTCTCTTCTCTTCACCTTGGCCATACTCAACAGGTCTCTCCATTGCTGCATTTCTCACTGCCACTCAACATACAGATCCAGGTGTTTACCATCAAAGCATTCCAGGCTGTCTCTTTCATGTTCAGTCCTGGAGAGGAGAGTTCCTTCATGAAGCCAGGTTTATCTGACTTCAGAAGCAAACTTCCAGTTCAAAAATCGAAAAGGCCAATGGTTCTTTTTATTTGTTGTTTTCTCTCTTTCAGCCTCTAGACAACAGCCAACAGGTCTCTATACAAGTCTCTTCAAATGCAAATACCCTGAGCGCTCAAGGCACTGGCTAGGTCTTATGTCTTCAGACTTACTTGTAGACATTTTACACTAATCCAGCAACAGATCCAATTTAATGTTAAAGGCATTTGGCTTACAAGCTCTCTATGCTACCATTGATCATTTCCATCACACTTTATATAAATAATAAAAAATAGAAAAGATTATTATAATCCTAGTATCATCAGATCCTAAACACATCCTTAAATAGTGAAATTCAATCTGTTTGGGCTAATTAACTAAATTTATCTTTATCACGTTCATTTTCACCATTTCATACAGGCAAAAACAAAGGCAACATCTCAGAATCCAAATCTTGACGTCCCATGTCTTTTCCAGAAAACAACTGAGCAAACAACATGGCCCTATCTGACTTCCAGTTAGCCAAAGAAGAAAACTGACCATAAGGCAGAGGTCAGACAAGCCCGAAATCTCCATCTTCATGATTAGTTTCTTTAGTACCCCACACCCCAGATACCACCCATAATATATTAGTTCCTATTGACTACAGAAACAAATCTTGTAACACTCACATATGTGCAAGAAAGAACTTTATATCGAGATATTAATATATCATGAAAACACCTCAGCTGAGCGCAATTCAAATCCATAAATCTAATACTAGTCTATAAGGCCCCTTTCAGATTCATGCAGTCCTGTGCAATGATAAAGATTGCAGAAATATCCATGTTGGAGTGTGCATAATCCTGTGGATCCAATGGTGATAGACACATGTCCAGTGCTCAAACAGTAACCAGAATCCACCAGGCACCAGGAAGGTGAAATCAGAGGGAGATAGAGAGGGATTGTTCCCAGGACCTTCCTTATGAGAAGACCACCCCCACCAACTGTGACAGGATTGTTGGGCTAAGCTCCAGTCCTACACTTTCATATATTTAAGTTAAAATGAAATTACATAATGCCACAATAGAGAATGATATTTTATTTTGTAACATTATGTGAAATGGAATGGTTAGATTAATGTCCCAAATTATTAAACATTAGACAATGAATATTCAGCTCCAAAAGAGAAAACATGGCTGAGCCCGGTGGCGTAGTAGTTGTGCACAGGACTGTGGCACACTGGGATGGAGGTTCAGTTCCGCAGTGGCTCCACAGGAGCAAAGGCTGGGCCTCTTACTCCCACCACCAGAGGGCAGTGATGCCCCCCCAAAAAACAAAAAATCAAAAGAGAAAACATAGTTTAATTATTAATCAGCAATATTTCCCATATATGTATAATTGAAAGGATAATGAAATGTACCTGATAGGACTGCTAATAATTATGTATAATTAACACATTTTATAAAGTTACATGTAAGATATATTATACTATCCATTGTAATAATATATATGGATATATAGTGTCATTTTTTATTTTAAATATTAAATTGACAACTTTGCACCAAATATTAAGATATTAAACAGTTATCAAATTTTAGATACCTTTAACTTTTATATATTGTATTTGAAATAAAGCATTCTTAGAACATTGCTATTTTTGACACTTTCTCCTGAAAAACCAAGTGGAATTAAAGCAAAAACAGGTTAGGATCCAGAACTCCAATGTCTAAATACACTAAGAAAGTCAAGAGTGATGAGGTTTTTCTCATAAATTAATTCAGTCTACACTAGTGTCTTTTGGGGAAGTCAGGGAATCCATTTAATATATGAGGGTAAATTTTAAAAATAGTGCCACACAATTATAAAAACCTTTATTTAAGAACTAAAAATGTACAGGTTTTGTTTTTTATTTTACATTACGCTTCATCAAAGTTTATACCCATATGAAAGTGGCATTTCCCTATCCCTAACCCTTGCATGAAGAATGTTGTAGTCTATTTAACCATGACTAAACAGCAATTTCACAACCTGGAGGGACTCAGACTGTGTTTCTTTAAAACTTCTCTTGTGGTTTGGGAACAAAAAGAAGTCTTAAAGGACAAGATCAGTACTGTAGGGTGGATGAGGTAAGATTTCCTGATGAAATTCTCATGAGGAACCCCTGCTTTCTTTGAGGCATGAGCAAGTGCTTTGTCTGGTTGGGTAAAGTATGTGGGCACATTGTTTTTTCTTGCCTGTTACTCAATAATGTATTTTTAAATTTTCTTAAAATATTTTCATAATTTTTCACAATCTATCAGGATGACACCTTTGGACTCCATAAACAACAACAAAAAACTCTTCCCAGGATCTCCTGGCTAATCTCTCCTTGGAAGCCCCAGTTTGGATTATTTGTCAATACCTTTGAAAGCACCCTCAGGAGAGGAAGACACATATGTTAATGAGAGAGTCTGAAACCTTCTACTGCCACCAGAGACATATTTAAAAGCATTTTGTTTGGAATAGATCCAAGTATATGTGAACTGGAATCTAGCAGCAATACTTCATTACTTCCCCTCAGATTTTTTTCTTTTTAAAATCTTTTTATTGGGGGTTTGAACAGGTCTTATCACAATCCATGCATCTAGCCATTGTGTCAAGCACATTTGTACATAGGCTGCCATCATCATTTTCAAAACATTTTTTTCTACTTGAACCTTTGATATCTGCTTCTCAATTCTCTCCTCCCTCTGTCATAAACTCTTGATAATTTATAAATTATTATTATTTTTGATGTCTTTACATTGACTGATGTCTGCATTCACATTTGTTTGTTTTTGTTTTGGGGGCATCACTGCCGTCTGGTGGTGGGAGTCGGAGACCCAGCCTTGCTGCTGGATGTGAACCTCCAACCCACTGGGCCGCAGTCCCGTGCACAACCACTATGCCACCGGGGCTCAGCCCCCACATTTCTTTATAAATCATTTTACTGGGGGCTCATACAACTCCCATCATGATCAATACATATACCCATAGTACGTAGATCACATCATCCTTCCACTTAGGCCCCTAGTACCAGCTCCCCATATTTTCCTTCCCTCCCCACATCCCCTCCCCCATGAACCCATAATAATTTACAAATTGTTATTATTTTTCATATCGTATACTGTCCGATGTGTCCCTTCACTCACTTCCCTGTTGTTCATACCCTAAAGAGGAGGTTACAATGTACCCTCATATTTTGTGTAAACATTAAAAACCCATAGCATTTATTTTTCATGACAGAGTTTATGTTCAGTCATTCACTTTTTCTTATGTGAATCGCAATTGTCCATGACCTCTTTGTTGTTAATAATTAATTATTTAATTATATAATGTTAATATGTTGCTGCAATCAGCAATTAAAACTAAAATTATAATATATCCAATTTTCATTTTATGTGATACTAAGCAGTTCATAATTATTTTTCAAAATTTCATAGTTAAACAGTTTGGTCCCACTTTTATATGCATAGAAGGCAATAGAAAATAGTATAGTCTGAGACAGGCTCACCTTAAGCCTCAATGTAGCACCCTTGCTTCTCAATCTTCTAAAGAAGACTTGTGTGCTTTGTTTACCTACTGCAACATGTCTTTTGATCTCTTGACTTCTGCTTCCGTAAGAATTAATTGTGGATCCAAGCAAGACTAATTCCTTGACTAATTCATTGGCATATTATTATTATATGCCAAACTTTTCTCCATTTATGAAGATGTTACCTATTGGTTCATATGTGTGTATTTTGGTTTTCTTTTGCTAGAATTGCAGTGCATAGTAATAGTTGAAATCCTATATCTTCATCAAGTGTTTCAATCCTCCTCACTTTCAGGAAGCAATATTGTGTCAACTGCATACTGCAGTTTGTTAATAAGCCTTCCTCCAAACCACATTCTTCTTCATATAAGTCTTTTACTCTGATAATTTGGTCAGCATACTGATTAAATGAGTATGGTAAAGGATGCAACTCTGACCATTAAGTATTCATTCTGTTTGCACAACTGCCGCTTGATCCATCTACAGGTTTAGCATGAGGACAATCAAATGCGCTGGAATTCCCCAATCTTAAAATTTTCTGTAGTTTGTTAATATCTACATAGTCAAATGCCTTGGCAGAGTCAATAAAACACAAGTAAATATTTTTCAAATATCTGCTTTGAGCCAAGATCATTCTGCCATAAGAGGACTTTTTCCAAGTCCTCCCCTGAATTAAGCTTGAATATCTGACAGCTTCCTGTCAATCTACGACCACAAACATTGTTAAGGGATTTTCATCAGAATTTTACTTGCATGTCATATCAATGAAATTGTTCTATTGTATGAGCATTCTGTTGGGCACCTTTCTTTGGAATGGCCAAACATTCTATTCTTGTCAGTTGGCTACGTAAGTTGTCGTCTAAACTATTTGACATAGACTAATGAGTACTTCCAGTGCTTCATCATCATGCTGAAACTTTCAGTGGGTATTTCATCAATCTCCAGAGTCTTGTTTTTGGGATAACACTTTCAGGTAAAATTGAACTTCTTGATAAGCACTGTTGGTTCTATCTCCTAAAATGTGGAATGTTATCAGTCTATTTGATTCCTTGAGTGTGTAGTCTTTTTGTTTTTTTTTTGATGTTTTCTGCATCATTCAATGTTTTGCAACTTGAGGCATGACTTTTTTTTCTTGAGTTCTTCTAATTTAAGATATGCTGAATGTGTTCTGTTTTTTTGGTTTTCTAATGTTAGGTCTTTATACGTTTCATTAAAATACTTTACTTTGTCTTCTTGAACTGTTCTTTGAAGTGATTTACTCAACTTTTAGAATTCATTATTTCTTCCATTAACTTTAGCTGCTCTACATATGATGAAGGCCATGTTTTAAAGATCCATCAGGCATACACTGTGATCTTTTCTTTATTTCATGTCTTTTCAATGAGCTTTTGCTTTATTCATGAATGACGTCCACCCACAGCTCATCAGATCTGTTATTAATGTTCATTGAGTCAAATCTAGCCTACGATGTTCTTGAAATTAAAGTGGGATAGACTCAAAGTCATATTTTGGCTCTTGTGAACTTGTTTTAATTTTCTATAACTCTATCCTGAACTTATATATGAAAAATTGATGATCTGTTTCAGTCAGCCCTGTCTTGGTTTTACCTGCTGATCCTAAATTTCTCCACTGTCCCTTCACACAGTTATAGTTGATTTGATTTCTGAGTATTCTATATGGAGAAGTCCAAATGTGTAGTCACTTTTTGGGCTGTAAAAAATGACATTTGCTATGAATAAGTTGTCGTCTTGCAAATTTTGTTTCTATAACCAATACCATATTTTCCAACCATCATTCTTTCCTTTTGTTTTCAGCTACCACATTCCAAATGTCAATAATTGTCAACACATCTTGATTGAATGTTTGATCAGTTTCTGACTGAAGAAATTGATAGAATTCTTTAATTTCTTCAGATCTAGGTTTTGTGGCTATTGAACAAATTGGAATTAAAAATGAACTGAGTGAATTGCTTTGATCCTATCAATGATAATATTGTGCTTCATAATTGATCTTGAGATGGCCACTTAACAGTGAATACAGTATTGTTTCTCTAATTATGTCATTCTTGATATAGTAAATCATATGATTTTATGACTCAAAATGGCCAATACTAGCCCACTTCAACTCACTATTGCCTAGAATATTATTCTTTATGTGTCACATTTAATTTTGACCACTTTCAATTTCCTAATTTCATGCTTTTCACATTTCAAGTTCTGATCATTAGTAGATTTGTATAGCTGTTTCTCTTTATCTTCAATTGTGACCCATCAGCAAATGAAAATCTGAAAGGCTACTGTCTTATAAACTAGTTATAGTTTATACCCATGACAATAATAGACTTTAGTTTTGGTAAGACATATATGAACCCTAACAAGAAATTCAATTCTCTTGTTTTGAGTACTTAAAGACCAGATCTTTTATACTTATACAAAAAAGTCTCTATCTATATAGAAAAAGTGAATAGCAAGTGAAGACACTTGCTGATTACCAGAGGCTGTTTATTTGTCAGATTTTATGGTACTTTCTAATTTATCACTTTTGTTATTAATCACAAAGTTGATGTTGACTCTTGAACCCCTCTTATGGATATTGGTACAATGTATGGGCTTTTTTTTGGTTTTTTTGGGGGGGGGAATCATTGCCCTCAGGTGGTGGGAGTAGGAGGCCCAACCTTTGCTCCATGGAGCTGGAATCAAACCTCCATCCCAGTGGGCTGTAGTCCCACGCACAACCACTACACCACTGGGGCTCAGCCGAATGTATGGATTATTATAAGAACTGTAAGAGCCCTCAATAGAAGAGTAGAGTAGAGTTGAACTACTCCAGAAGGTTGTCATGACTGTGCCTTTTGGAACCTCAAGACTTTCTTGCCTCCTATGAAAATTGATACATAAATTAGATGCCATCTTAGCTAGAAGGAGCAATCCCTATTTGGTGTAATTTGACGTGCTTGTCTGCTAAGTAAAGAGACAAGATCAGAGGAAAAAAATGAATCTGATCATGATAAAAGTGTTAAGGTTAGTTTTAGATTAATGCAGAGATTCATTTGATCTAAACAGATGGAATCAGAGCAATAGATTTGGGGACCATAAAGGAAAGCAGACACAAGCATTATATATTTCACAAGTGAAAATATTAAAGTATTTCACATGCAAAATTTTCACTCACAAATGCTTAGGTGTTTTTCTGATATTTTAAATAAGCTATTTTAAAATTTTAATAATATAATTGGATCATTTCTTTATGACTTTCATTTCCAAATTGTGTTGAGATATTATCAGATTCAGATTTCCTAAAGAATACGTGGCTTTATGCTCAAATAGCTTGGGGATATACACATGCTATTTCATAGCTATATATGAAAAAACACACAGTGGTAGTTGCATAATCTGTTGTCAATTTGAGGCGTATGGGTGACAGGGAGGTGTTTAGTCTGTCAATCAGGTGATGAACTCCTTTGAAGGTGCTAAGGAGACAAATAGCTGAATGGAGGCAGGATGCAGGCTTGCTCCCTGTGAGACACTGCTGATGAAAAGGCACATCAAGCTACCCTGATGCAATCAGAGCCCTGGGAGTTGGAAGAGTCATGTGGAGATCCCTGCCTACACTGACATGCTTATGCCACTGGATCCACAAGACTTCCCACCTAGTGGCTTGTGGCCTTCCTGAATTAGGTGTCATTACATGTGTTTTATGAGTCTGAAAAGGACTTTATAGATTGGTATCAGACATATGGGCCAATGTTGGACTTAAGAACTAAATCTGGACTGGACTGGGAAGTTTTCTCAATATTCAGTTGCTCAGTGTATGAGTGTCGATGAATTTGTTTCTCAATTTGGTTTCAGGATGTATCACAAAAAGGAAAAATGTATCTTTATTTAGTTGGGCAGTCTCCAACACATTTAATTATATAACTGATTTAAAATTTTTTGTAAAATATATTCTATAAGACATTAATTTTCTAAGGAGCACACCTTAGATTTATTATTATTAACAAACTGCTTTTGCAGTATTTCTGAAACCTTAATTTTACTTATAAATCACCTGGGAAATCTTCTTAAGAATAGATTCTAATTTAGCAATTTCTTTGCTAGGAATAAAGTTGTGAAGTTCTTCTTTTAGCTCTAAAAGCATTTTTCTTTAGTACTCTTTGCTCTCTAACACATATTTTACCTTTTTACCCACCTGTCACCCAGGTGAAAAATAATTTCTTTTAAAAGGATTAGAAAAGGCATTATCTTAATGAGGTGATAGTTAGACAATCCAAATGTTCACTTTTCCAAAAAGCTGATGTCAATTACTATCGTGCCTGTTTTACTCCTCATGCTTCATAGTTCAGCAATTTGCTACAATTTCTCACATAGCTCACACACTATCAATGATATGGCTCACATGATTGTGAAGGTTGTTGTGGCAGAGAGGGTTCTCTAGAGAAATAAATCAGGACACTAGTAATTCTCTTTATATATTTATATATAGAGAAAAATATATAAGATAAGAAAGAAACAGTTAACTATCTATAAAGCAGTACAAATTGCTTGGTGCAACTCACTTGCGTGATTCAACTAGAAGACTGGCAGTCCTTCAAGTCTTGAGGGCTGCTGAATAGTCTTCAGTAGAGCAAGTCAGGATATCTGGTCACAGGGAGCAAACAGCAGAGCAGGTCACCAACAGTCAGCCAGATGACAGAGTCCAACAGTCCCCAGCTCAACAGATGTATATCCTAGGAGCATGGTGAAGTAGGGCTTAAAGGAACCTCAACTCACTACTCCACAGTCCATGATTAGGTGTCCAACGGGTAGTGTTGCTTGGAGGTCGAGGTATAGGTCGAACCAAGCAGCTAGCTGGTCTGAAGCTCCAAAAGCAAGAGAGAGGGCGGGACCCTTGCTGAGCCCTTCCTATCTCTGCCCATCAATTCATCCCGTGTGTTACCAATCTTCTGTGGCCATGCTGGCATAACAAACCTACCCATCGCAGTTGTTAAGTTCCATACCTGAAGTTCTGAGTTCATTGGAGTGTTGTCTCATAGACTATGGAGCTGGTGAATCAAGTCAAGCAATAGTCTTCTAGTGCAAGTCCCAAGAACCAGAAGCCATGCAAAGGTAAATAAGAAGCAGAATCCAGAGCAAGAAAAAGAACTTTCCTGATGCTTTTCAGTGAATGGTCAACATGCCTAACCAGGTCCTGGGTCATTGATGTTCTTAAGGCTGTAACTGACATCTAATTGGTGTTTAACACTAATTAACACAGCACTAGCCCACTACTAATGTTCAGTTAGTAATGGGTCAGGGGATATTCACAAAGTTGGCATTTTGTGATGGAGGTGAGGTTTTTCACTTTCTGGTGTCAAAAGGTTAGGCAGAAGACACATTGATCACTTCTTAGGTGGGCAGGTCTATTTCTTTGCCAATTCTATGACTCCAGTCTCCTTCTGTTCTCAATTAATCAGGCAAATGGTGGTTTGTGTATTAAGAGAATAGCTAAAACAGAAAATGGCACTTGGTTTTAGCACAGATATCAAAGAGATGGCTAATCTGCAGGTCATATCCTAAATTCTAACTTCTACACTTGTGATTATGATTCCATTTTTGAGTGATTTAGATATTGTACTAATTACACAGGATTAAAGAGGTGATATGTTTTGAGTCCTTATCTCATTAGGAGCTGTGACTAGGATATAAGATGCAAGACTATTCTCTTTCCTTGGACAGTAGTTAAGCCCTTAACCATTGCACTGCCGAGGAACTTCTGCTTTTAGCTTCTAACCCACTTAACCAATATACTTATTTTGATTGTAGATAAGAAGAGAGAAAAGTCCGAGTGTTTCAGAAGGAGACTTTTGTCCTGTTCCTGAAAGGCTGTAGAATTGAAAATGCTATGGAGAAGTCATACTGCACACATGTGGGACCATCATGAGTCAAAGTCAGTTTGATAATAAATAAATACAATGACAAGCTAGAAAAATCTCTTCTATGATGCCTAGAATACTCAGCTAGAATAAAGGTATCCAAAGCAAAGATGACTATTAGTGTTTTTGTGCCCCCTACCAAGAGATCTATCCTTTTTTCCTCTTTGATACAGGAATAGTGTGTGTGTGTGTGTGTGTGTGTGTGTGTGTGTGTGTGTAGGGAGGGTGGGGAGTACATATGACCTGAAATTTAGTGAGGGCAATTAAAATGGAAATATTCAACTTTGAAATGTATTTTCATGAGGACTGATATTAGAATCATTTATGAGAGCATTAAGCAGAATGTTTACTTGGATTTTTACTTGAGTGGCCTTCCTAGTAGAGCCAGTTTGCACTCCCGTGGTCTCTTGGGATTAAAGATAAGCATTTCTCATAAACCTGTTATGGGAGGCATAGGAGAAGAAGTCACTCATTATTTCACTGAGGCATGGACTGGCTTTCTGGTGAACCCGGGGTAGTCTGAAAATTCTGTCTCTTCAGACTTTTTACAATCTCTTCCACTGATGGTCTGGAAATGTCTGCATGGAAGCATGTCTTCACCTCTTTTTTGTGTTAGGATTCCTGCCATCATGCATTTTTTTCCTTTTGCACATCTCTGTCTAGCTAACAGGGACAAAGAGACCTCAAAGTGAGGAAGGGCTTGCAAAGACGTCTGTAGTTGGATGCATCTACCTGAACCAAAGGAACTACAGGTTAGAAGGAGTCCAGCAGATGTCTTTGGAATTTCTGCTTCCCCTATAGACTTCTAGTTTAAAGGAGAGAAAAAAAAGAGTATTTTTTAATTAATGTATTGGACAGAACCACTTAGTTTCTGAATTATATGTATGCTGTGCTGAATTTAAACTGGTACTTAATGTGATTGAGCAATCCTCAGTTACTAAGAATAAATATAAAAGCAACAATCCTTTTAAAGTCTATCAGGAAATATGAGAAAGATCATGCCTTCTCAGTGAAGCTTTTCAAATATACATAATATTTTTTATTGCATTTTAAGTGAAAGTTTGCACCGAGAATTAAGTTTTCATTTAATTGTTTCCTATATGAATTGTTTATAAAGTTTTATTTTATGGCTGATGTAAGACTAAATTCAGTTACGATTTATTTATTTGGGTTTTCAGATTATTCTAAACTTTAGAACAGAGGTTTAATGCTAGTGTCCACTTTCTCTGTTCTCAACACTTACCT